>OX346237.1:32500-55000 GCA_947049295.1 Ligdia adustata | reverse complement strand
GCACAGGAATGGGGTGTCGAATTTTAGCTTGCGTGTTATGACCATGGCTTTTGTTTTATTCGGCGCGAACTTGAGCTTATTCTTTTCACCCCACTCCCCCACAAAGGCGAGAGCGGCATTCGCCTGTCGCTGAACCTGTAGCGCTGTTTCGCCGTCGAAGACCAGCACCACATCGTCTGCGAAAGCCTGTCCATAGTCTCCTCTTTCCTGCAGTCCCTTCAGGAGTGGATCGAGAAGGAGATTCCACATAATAGGGCCTCCTATAGACCCTTGCACGCACCCTTTTGCCGTGCCCTTCGCGTATTCCTCTCCAGCATACCTAATTCGGACGCGGCGGTCCATTAGGTAGCTGTCGATTATACGTCGGATGTTTACTGGGCAATTTTCCTCCGCCAATCTGACCTTTATCGCCGGCCACCATGCACCATCGAAGGCTCCCTCTATGTCGAGCGATATGACTGTGATCAGTTTTTTCTGTTGGAGGTTGTCTCGAATGTGATTCATCAGGTCATAGAGGGAGTCTTCTGTGCTTCTCTTCGGCATAAAGCCATATTGGCGGGTACTCATTTGTGGCAAGAGGTGCCATTTCATCCTCCCCACGATCATTTTTTCCAAGACCTTTCCCAGCACCGGCAATAACCCAATAGGCCTATAAGACTTAGGGTTGGTGTAATTGTCCTTTCCCGGCTTTCTCAAAACCACTACCACCGCCTCTTTCCAGGTTGTCGGAAAGTGGGCAAGGACGAGACACCTGTTGGCCAGTGCAAGGAATGTCTCGGGGTCGCTGATTATGACCTGGCTACAGATATCGGCTGTGAAGCCGTCAGCACCCGGGGCTTTCTTTGGGTTGAAGCTTTCCACCGCAGTTCGTAGTTCCTCGAGCGTAAATGGGGGGTCATGGTATTCATCATGGACCTCCACATTTATGTCTTTTGCTTTTTGTCTGGTCTGTCGGTGGTCGGCATTTTCCCCATCTTCCTTATCCTCCGGGTAGAAAACGTCTGCCAAAAGCTTTGCCGATTCTTTTGGATTGCATTGTGTTCCATCCTTCACCAGGGGCAGATCTTCTTGCCTCGTGGATGTTCTTCCGATAACCCTGTATATTCCCTCCCAAACTCCTTCTCTATCCTGCCTCCCGCACATTCCCTTCCAACTTTCCACCTTGGCCTTTTCGACTTCTTCTAAAAAGTTCTCCTTTGCTTTCAGGTACTTCTTCACTACTTCGGGTCTTCGTGCCTTCGACGCTGCGCGGATTCTTCGCTTCAAAGTGACTGATCTACTCCTCAACAAGGCGAGCTCCTCGGACCACCACGGCGGTTGGGTAAGTACTTCACAATTTTTCTTTTTTGGGATGGTATCTATGCAGGTTTTTGTTATGATTTCTGTGTATTTTTCTATTGTTTTATCTAGTTCTAATTTACTTGCTATTTTATCTACTTCTGTTTTGTTAATTTTGTTTTCTATTTTGAATTGATCCAATTTCTCACGAAATTGGTCCCAATTAGCTTTTTTCGTGTTATAAAGTCTCGTTGTCCGAATTACGCTTACCCCCTTTGCTTTTTTAAGAGCGATGTTAAAAATGATTCCATTGTGGTCCGAGTGTGTCAGATCGTCGAGCACTCGCCAGCCATCTATCAAACCCAACATGTCCATGGAGCAGGCCGTCACGTCAGGATGACTAGTATAGGAGATTCCTCCGCGGATGGTATCGAATGTAGGCTTATTTCCTTGATTTAGTACCTGCATGCCGGTCTCCTCAAGCATCCCAGAGAAGTCATCACCCCTACTGTTTACCATGTGGCTTCCCCACCAGGTACTCTTTGCATTTGCGTCTCCACCAATTATTACTCTGCTAGGGCCTACATCGTCTATGATTCTTTTGAGTTGCTCCAAGTATGGCTCTATGGGCAGGGTAGGTTCAAAGTAGAATGAAATAGCTGTGATCTGCCAGGCGCCGGTCCGTATCTTCACCACTACGATGTTATTGGTGGTGTACTTCGGGTATGGTATGACGTCCATGTCTTGGTCGAAGACGGCTATTGCCGCTTTGACATGTCCGTCTCCCTGCTCGGCGCTCTGGTAGATCTTGGCTCCTCTGATTCCTTTCATTCTCTTTTCCCTGCCCACATACGGCTCCTGGAGCAACGCAAACGCCACTTTTCTTTTTACGGCTTCAATCACAAGCTCGTTAGTAGCTGTTTGCATCCGTTGTAGGTTTGCCTGTAGAGCGCGATATGGGCTTCCTCTGGTGGGGTTTCTCGGTGTATTAGCATCGTAGGTGCCCTTAGCAGTAGGCCACTGCAGCCCTTGCCAATGCATCCCACCTCTTCCGTACCGAGCATTCTGGGCTGAAGGCATTATGTTCTGTATTGTCTAATTTTGCTTGCTTGCAATTGCAACAGCTGGGTGTTCCCCCACTGATCCAGTCCGAGCAATCTGTCTTCAAGTGCGGGCCGCCACAGTGACTGCACTTTTCCGTACTCTCTCGGCATTGACGACGGCCATGGCCGTATCCAAGGCAGAGAGAGCACTGGACTAGTGGCGACTGGTCCGCCACCTTTACCCTTTGTAGGTCTATATGGACCTCACCTGCTTCCAGCGTCAAGTTATATATTTTGGGGGACACCTTTATTACCAAGTGGCACATGTGGGGGTTTCTCGCCCTACGCCTATAGCGGACTTCCACTCTGTCGTCCTGTTTGTCGAGGTTCTTGAATATGTGTCCATTTTGTTTCCTCAGGGCGTCTGTGATGTCTTCATCACTGTGGATCTGGAGGACGTCCCTGAGGATCAAAAGAGGGTCTTTGTTTTGTATTTCCTCGACATTCAGGTGCGACTCTGCCTGTTTAAGCCTGTCCTTTACCTTTTGCCTTTCACTTTCCGTTCTACATCCCACAATAACCCTCCCATCTCTAGCCTTCCTGACTCTATCCACCTTTATTCCGCCTTCCTTGGCGTTCACAGCTTCCCTGATTCTGCTGAGAACTTCTTCCCCGGTTTCCCCTTCATTTTTGGAAGAGACCACTACCGAATGCAGCGCGGCCCGCTCATGGGGTTGCCTCCTAGGCTGGCCTGCCGCTACATTCGCGTATGTGGTGCCTTCCAGTAACTCCTTCTGTCTATCCATGGCCTCTTTCAGGCTCTCCATCCTCTCACTATTCTCCTTCAGCAGTTTGCTGTGCTCGTCTATCCGCTTTTTCAGCTCTTCGTCACCTTCTCTATGATTTCCCAGACTCTCTGTCTCCTGATTTTTTTCCTTTCCTTCCTTGAGATCATTCTTTGCCTGACTTTCAGCTGCCTCTGACTCCTTGACCAACTCGTACAGTCGGTTGATGGCCTGGGTGATGTTTCCCTTAAGGTCCGTTCTCAAGTTCCTCGACTGTTCGAGATTGGCCTTGGCTTTACAGAGGCAGGCCTTGGCTTCCGCCACTCTCGTGGGGTAGCTCCCCTGAGTTGGAGAGCTTCCGGGGACTGGAACCTCACTCTGTAGCTTCCTCGCTGCAGGTTTGCTTCCCTGAGAGAGCAGGGTCGTCTGCCTGGTCTTTGCTGGCGCTTCCGGTGCAGTCCGTCTCGGTGGGGTCGGGGTTTTAGAAAGCTGGGAGCCAGACCTCCTCTTCCTCACCTGCTCCCACTCTCCAACACTTCGCCTCACACTGGACGCCTGCGTCCTGTCGTCGGTCTGCTGGGAGGGTCCCGCTTGTTCGACCCAAGGTGGCGATCTTTGGGAGTCTTGTGAGCTCCCATTGTTATTTGTCTTTTTAATTGGCGTGTGGACGAAGGCCATTTTATAGAATCGTCAGAGGAACACGTCGCAGTAAAATATAAGTGTAAATACTTTTAAGTACGTCAATTTATTTATTTATATTTATTTATGTATTTATTTATTTATGTATTTACTATTTTTTATTTATTAATTAAAATATTAAAATATTTATGTATTTATTTATTTACTACAATTTATTTCAGTAAATTACTTAGTCAATAACTATAATAAAATAGGTCAAAAGACCTAGTCAGTTATCAAACAAAACAAAAATATAATTAGTACTTTGTACTTAAATTTATCCAGTCAACCAAAAGGATGACGTCAGAGAGTAGTCAAGAATAGATTTTGACTTCTCTAAGCCTTCCCTGTCAGTCAAAATAACAAAGGAATATACATAATTTCAAATAAGTAAGTTATAATACTTGGTCATTGGTCACACTGAAGCTTCGTCCACTTGGGTGAAGCGGTATGGGTGGGTGGGCGGTCAAACTTTTTGTCGATTTTCGCGGTTTTTTCTTTGGGAATCGACGCAGTCGGCCTCCCGCAGTCCAGATATAAAATAAAATCTAATTTTGATTGGTAAATGGATTTTTAAAAATTCAAAAACCCGAAATTTTCGCGAAAATCCGGAAAATTTTGAGTATGCTAATTAATTTGTGATTTTTTGTTACAGATCCAGAAAGCGCACGCGGAGCCTCGTCTAACGACGTATCACACGGCACAGTCGGATGATGTCACGCGGAGCCTCGTCTAACGACGTATCACACGGCACAGTCGGATGATGTTAAGTGCAACGCAAAATCACAATGTATGAGAAATCTGTCTCGGTTAGGTAAACTTTTACAATGTTATTGTATGGAGATAAAACTTTTTGTCGATTTTCGCGGTTTTTTCTTTGAGAATCGACGCAGTCGGCCTCCCGCAGTCCAGATATAAAATAAAATCTAATTTTGATTGGTAAATGGATTTTTAAAAATTCAAAAACCCGAAATTTTTGCGAAAATCCGGAAAATTTTGAGTATGCTAATTAATTTGTGATTTTTTGTTACAGATCCAGAAACCGCACGCGGAGCCTCGTCTAACGACGTATCACACGGCACAGTCGGATGATGTTAAGTGCAACGCAAAATCACAATGTATGAGAAATCTGTCTCGGTTAGGTAAACTTTTACAATGTTATTGTATGGAGATAAAACTTTTTGTCGATTTTCGCGGTTTTTTCTTTGGGAATCGACGCAGTCGGCCTCCCGCAGTCCAGATATAAAATAAAATCTAATTTTGATTGGTAAATGGATTTTTAAAAATTCAAAAACCCGAAATTTTCGCGAAAATCCGGAAAATTTTGAGTATGCTAATTAATTTGTGATTTTTTGTTACAGATCCAGAAAGCGCACGCGGAGCCTCGTCTAACGACGTATCACACGGCACAGTCGGATGATGTTAAGTGCAACGCAAAATCACAATGTATGAGAAATCTGTCTCGGTTAGGTAAACTTTTACAATGTTATTGTATGGAGATAAAATTTTTTGTCGATTTTCGCGGTTTTTTCTTTGGGAATCGACGCAGTCGGCCTCCCGCAGTCCAGATATAAAATAAAATCTAATTTTGATTGGTAAATGGATTTTTAAAAATTCAAAAACCCGAAATTTTCGCGAAAATCCGGAAAATTTTGAGTATGCTAATTAATTTGTGATTTTTTGTTACAGATCCAGAAAGCGCACGCGGAGCCTCGTCTAACGACGTATCACACGGCACAGTCGGATGATGTTAAGTGCAACGCAAAATCACAATGTATGAGAAATCTGTCTCGGTTAGGTAAACTTTTACAATGTTATTGTATGGAGATAAAACTTTTTGTCGATTTTCGCGGTTTTTTCTTTGAGAATCGACGCAGTCGGCCTCCCGCAGTCCAGATATAAAATAAAATCTAATTTTGATTGGTAAATGGATTTTTAAAAATTCAAAAACCCGAAATTTTTGCGAAAATCCGGAAAATTTTGAGTATGCTAATTAATTTGTGATTTTTTGTTACAGATCCAGAAACCGCACGCGGAGCCTCGTCTAACGACGTATCACACGGCACAGTCGGATGATGTTAAGTGCAACGCAAAATCACGGGTTAGGTTAGGTTAGGTTAGGTTAGGTTAGGTTAGGTTAGGTTAGGTTAGGTTAGGTTAGGTTAGGTTAGGTTAGGTTAGGTTAGGTTAGGTTAGGTTAGGTTAGGTTAGGTTAGGTTAGGTTAGGTTAGGTTAGGTTAGGTTAGGTTAGGTTAGGTTAGGTTAGGTTAGGTTAGGTTAGGTTAGGTTAGGTTAGGTTAGGTTAGGTTAGGTTAGGTTAGGTTAGGTTAGGTTAGGTTAGGTTAGGTTAGGTTAGGTTAGGTTAGGTTAGGTTAGGTTAGGTTAGGTTAGGTTAGGTTAGGTTAGGTTAGGTTAGGTTAGGTTAGGTTAGGTTAGGTTAGGTTAGGTTAGGTTAGGTTAGGTTAGGTTAGGTTAGGTTAGGTTAGGTTAGGTTAGGTTAGGTTAGGTTAGGTTAGGTTAGGTTAGGTTAGGTTAGGTTAGGTTAGGTTAGGTTAGGTTAGGTTAGGTTAGGTTAGGTTAGGTTAGGTTAGGTTAGGTTAGGTTAGGTTAGGTTAGGTTAGGTTAGGTTAGGTTAGGTTAGGTTAGGTTAGGTTAGGTTAGGTTAGGTTAGGTTAGGTTAGGTTAGGTTAGGTTAGGTTAGGTTAGGTTAGGTTAGGTTAGGTTAGGTTAGGTTAGGTTAGGTTAGGTTAGGTTAGGTTAGGTTAGGTTAGGTTAGGTTAGGTTAGGTTAGGTTAGGTTAGGTTAGGTTAGGTTAGGTTAGGTTAGGTTAGGTTAGGTTAGGTTAGGTTAGGTTAGGTTAGGTTAGGTTAGGTTAGGTTAGGTTAGGTTAGGTTAGGTTAGGTTAGGTTAGGTTAGGTTAGGTTAGGTTAGGTTAGGTTAGGTTAGGTTAGGTTAGGTTAGGTTAGGTTAGGTTAGGTTAGGTTAGGTTAGGTTAGGTTAGGTTAGGTTAGGTTAGGTTAGGTTAGGTTAGGTTAGGTTAGGTTAGGTTAGGTTAGGTTAGGTTAGGTTAGGTTAGGTTAGGTTAGGTTAGGTTAGGTTAGGTTAGGTTAGGTTAGGTTAGGTTAGGTTAGGTTAGGTTAGGTTAGGTTAGGTTAGGTTAGGTTAGGTTAGGTTAGGTTAGGTTAGGTTAGGTTAGGTTAGGTTAGGTTAGGTTAGGTTAGGTTAGGTTAGGTTAGGTTAGGTTAGGTTAGGTTAGGTTAGGTTAGGTTAGGTTAGGTTAGGTTAGGTTAGGTTAGGTTAGGTTAGGTTAGGTTAGGTTAGGTTAGGTTAGGTTAGGTTAGGTTAGGTTAGGTTAGGTTAGGTTAGGTTAGGTTAGGTTAGGTTAGGTTAGGTTAGGTTAGGTTAGGTTAGGTTAGGTTAGGTTAGGTTAGGTTAGGTTAGGTTAGGTTAGGTTAGGTTAGGTTAGGTTAGGTTAGGTTAGGTTAGGTTAGGTTAGGTTAGGTTAGGTTAGGTTAGGTTAGGTTAGGTTAGGTTAGGTTAGGTTAGGTTAGGTTAGGTTAGGTTAGGTTAGGTTAGGTTAGGTTAGGTTAGGTTAGGTTAGGTTAGGTTAGGTTAGGTTAGGTTAGGTTAGGTTAGGTTAGGTTAGGTTAGGTTAGGTTAGGTTAGGTTAGGTTAGGTTAGGTTAGGTTAGGTTAGGTTAGGTTAGGTTAGGTTAGGTTAGGTTAGGTTAGGTTAGGTTAGGTTAGGTTAGGTTAGGTTAGGTTAGGTTAGGTTAGGTTAGGTTAGGTTAGGTTAGGTTAGGTTAGGTTAGGTTAGGTTAGGTTAGGTTAGGTTAGGTTAGGTTAGGTTAGGTTAGGTTAGGTTAGGTTAGGTTAGGTTAGGTTAGGTTAGGTTAGGTTAGGTTAGGTTAGGTTAGGTTAGGTTAGGTTAGGTTAGGTTAGGGGTTAGGTTAGGTTAGGTTAGGTTAGGTTAGGTTAGGTTAGGTTAGGTTAGGTTAGGTTAGGTTAGGTTAGGTTAGGTTAGGTTAGGTTAGGTTAGGTTAGGTTAGGTTAGGTTAGGTTAGGTTAGGTTAGGTTAGGTTAGGTTAGGTTAGGTTAGGTTAGGTTAGGTTAGGTTAGGTTAGGTTAGGTTAGGTTAGGTTAGGTTAGGTTAGGTTAGGTTAGGTTAGGTTAGGTTAGGTTAGGTTAGGTTAGGTTAGGTTAGGTTAGGTTAGGTTAGGTTAGGTTAGGTTAGGTTAGGTTAGGTTAGGTTAGGTTAGGTTAGGTTAGGTTAGGTTAGGTTAGGTTAGGTTAGGTTAGGTTAGGTTAGGTTAGGTTAGGTTAGGTTAGGTTAGGTTAGGTTAGGTTAGGTTAGGTTAGGTTAGGTTAGGTTAGGTTAGGTTAGGTTAGGTTAGGTTAGGTTAGGTTAGGTTAGGTTAGGTTAGGTTAGGTTAGGTTAGGTTAGGTTAGGTTAGGTTAGGTTAGGTTAGGTTAGGTTAGGTTAGGTTAGGTTAGGTTAGGTTAGGTTAGGTTAGGTTAGGTTAGGTTAGGTTAGGTTAGGTTAGGTTAGGTTAGGTTAGGTTAGGTTAGGTTAGGTTAGGTTAGGTTAGGTTAGGTTAGGTTAGGTTAGGTTAGGTTAGGTTAGGTTAGGTTAGGTTAGGTTAGGTTAGGTTAGGTTAGGTTAGGTTAGGTTAGGTTAGGTTAGGTTAGGTTAGGTTAGGTTAGGTTAGGTTAGGTTAGGTTAGGTTAGGTTAGGTTAGGTTAGGTTAGGTTAGGTTAGGTTAGGTTAGGTTAGGTTAGGTTAGGTTAGGTTAGGTTAGGTTAGGTTAGGTTAGGTTAGGTTAGGTTAGGTTAGGTTAGGTTAGGTTAGGTTAGGTTAGGTTAGGTTAGGTTAGGTTAGGTTAGGTTAGGTTAGGTTAGGTTAGGTTAGGTTAGGTTAGGTTAGGTTAGGTTAGGTTAGGTTAGGTTAGGTTAGGTTAGGTTAGGTTAGGTTAGGTTAGGTTAGGTTAGGTTAGGTTAGGTTAGGTTAGGTTAGGTTAGGTTAGGTTAGGTTAGGTTAGGTTAGGTTAGGTTAGGTTAGGTTAGGTTAGGTTAGGTTAGGTTAGGTTAGGTTAGGTTAGGTTAGGTTAGGTTAGGTTAGGTTAGGTTAGGTTAGGTTAGGTTAGGTTAGGTTAGGTTAGGTTAGGTTAGGTTAGGTTAGGTTAGGTTAGGTTAGGTTAGGTTAGGTTAGGTTAGGTTAGGTTAGGTTAGGTTAGGTTAGGTTAGGTTAGGTTAGGTTAGGTTAGGTTAGGTTAGGTTAGGTTAGGTTAGGTTAGGTTAGGTTAGGTTAGGTTAGGTTAGGTTAGGTTAGGTTAGGTTAGGTTAGGTTAGGTTAGGTTAGGTTAGGTTAGGTTAGGTTAGGTTAGGTTAGGTTAGGTTAGGTTAGGTTAGGTTAGGTTAGGTTAGGTTAGGTTAGGTTAGGTTAGGTTAGGTTAGGTTAGGTTAGGTTAGGTTAGGTTAGGTTAGGTTAGGTTAGGTTAGGTTAGGTTAGGTTAGGTTAGGTTAGGTTAGGTTAGGTTAGGTTAGGTTAGGTTAGGTTAGGTTAGGTTAGGTTAGGTTAGGTTAGGTTAGGTTAGGTTAGGTTAGGTTAGGTTAGGTTAGGTTAGGTTAGGTTAGGTTAGGTTAGGTTAGGTTAGGTTAGGTTAGGTTAGGTTAGGTTAGGTTAGGTTAGGTTAGGTTAGGTTAGGTTAGGTTAGGTTAGGTTAGGTTAGGTTAGGTTAGGTTAGGTTAGGTTAGGTTAGGTTAGGTTAGGTTAGGTTAGGTTAGGTTAGGTTAGGTTAGGTTAGGTTAGGTTAGGTTAGGTTAGGTTAGGTTAGGTTAGGTTAGGTTAGGTTAGGTTAGGTTAGGTTAGGTTAGGTTAGGTTAGGTTAGGTTAGGTTAGGTTAGGTTAGGTTAGGTTAGGTTAGGTTAGGTTAGGTTAGGTTAGGTTAGGTTAGGTTAGGTTAGGTTAGGTTAGGTTAGGTTAGGTTAGGTTAGGTTAGGTTAGGTTAGGTTAGGTTAGGTTAGGTTAGGTTAGGTTAGGTTAGGTTAGGTTAGGTTAGGTTAGGTTAGGTTAGGTTAGGTTAGGTTAGGTTAGGTTAGGTTAGGTTAGGTTAGGTTAGGTTAGGTTAGGTTAGGTTAGGTTAGGTTAGGTTAGGTTAGGTTAGGTTAGGTTAGGTTAGGTTAGGTTAGGTTAGGTTAGGTTAGGTTAGGTTAGGTTAGGTTAGGTTAGGTTAGGTTAGGTTAGGTTAGGTTAGGTTAGGTTAGGTTAGGTTAGGTTAGGTTAGGTTAGGTTAGGTTAGGTTAGGTTAGGTTAGGTTAGGTTAGGTTAGGTTAGGTTAGGTTAGGTTAGGTTAGGTTAGGTTAGGTTAGGTTAGGTTAGGTTAGGTTAGGTTAGGTTAGGTTAGGTTAGGTTAGGTTAGGTTAGGTTAGGTTAGGTTAGGTTAGGTTAGGTTAGGTTAGGTTAGGTTAGGTTAGGTTAGGTTAGGTTAGGTTAGGTTAGGTTAGGTTAGGTTAGGTTAGGTTAGGTTAGGTTAGGTTAGGTTAGGTTAGGTTAGGTTAGGTTAGGTTAGGTTAGGTTAGGTTAGGTTAGGTTAGGTTAGGTTAGGTTAGGTTAGGTTAGGTTAGGTTAGGTTAGGTTAGGTTAGGTTAGGTTAGGTTAGGTTAGGTTAGGTTAGGTTAGGTTAGGTTAGGTTAGGTTAGGTTAGGTTAGGTTAGGTTAGGTTAGGTTAGGTTAGGTTAGGTTAGGTTAGGTTAGGTTAGGTTAGGTTAGGTTAGGTTAGGTTAGGTTAGGTTAGGTTAGGTTAGGTTAGGTTAGGTTAGGTTAGGTTAGGTTAGGTTAGGTTAGGTTAGGTTAGGTTAGGTTAGGTTAGGTTAGGTTAGGTTAGGTTAGGTTAGGTTAGGTTAGGTTAGGTTAGGTTAGGTTAGGTTAGGTTAGGTTAGGTTAGGTTAGGTTAGGTTAGGTTAGGTTAGGTTAGGTTAGGTTAGGTTAGGTTAGGTTAGGTTAGGTTAGGTTAGGTTAGGTTAGGTTAGGTTAGGTTAGGTTAGGTTAGGTTAGGTTAGGTTAGGTTAGGTTAGGTTAGGTTAGGTTAGGTTAGGTTAGGTTAGGTTAGGTTAGGTTAGGTTAGGTTAGGTTAGGTTAGGTTAGGTTAGGTTAGGTTAGGTTAGGTTAGGTTAGGTTAGGTTAGGTTAGGTTAGGTTAGGTTAGGTTAGGTTAGGTTAGGTTAGGTTAGGTTAGGTTAGGTTAGGTTAGGTTAGGTTAGGTTAGGTTAGGTTAGGTTAGGTTAGGTTAGGTTAGGTTAGGTTAGGTTAGGTTAGGTTAGGTTAGGTTAGGTTAGGTTAGGTTAGGTTAGGTTAGGTTAGGTTAGGTTAGGTTAGGTTAGGTTAGGTTAGGTTAGGTTAGGTTAGGTTAGGTTAGGTTAGGTTAGGTTAGGTTAGGTTAGGTTAGGTTAGGTTAGGTTAGGTTAGGTTAGGTTAGGTTAGGTTAGGTTAGGTTAGGTTAGGTTAGGTTAGGTTAGGTTAGGTTAGGTTAGGTTAGGTTAGGTTAGGTTAGGTTAGGTTAGGTTAGGTTAGGTTAGGTTAGGTTAGGTTAGGTTAGGTTAGGTTAGGTTAGGTTAGGTTAGGTTAGGTTAGGTTAGGTTAGGTTAGGTTAGGTTAGGTTAGGTTAGGTTAGGTTAGGTTAGGTTAGGTTAGGTTAGGTTAGGTTAGGTTAGGTTAGGTTAGGTTAGGTTAGGTTAGGTTAGGTTAGGTTAGGTTAGGTTAGGTTAGGTTAGGTTAGGTTTTTTTTTTTTTTTTTTTTTTTTTTTTTTTTTTTTTTTTTTTTTTTTTTTTTTTTTTTTTTTTGCTCCTACCCCCAACAAGTTAGTGTTGGGGCCTATGTTTGCAAGTCCCTCTCATTCCGTTCCCGCGAGCATGCCTCTCGTACTTGCATTCTTCATACTATTTCTTTCTTTCAGCCGTCCTCATTCATTCCTAGTTTTTATCTATGCTATTATTTTACATTTTATTTCTTTATATGTATTTCTTATGCTAATTATATTGTCTAGGCACTTACGCGCACAAACTGAATTGTGCCGTAGTGCACTTATTTTTTACTTTGGTTTCTTTTTATTACCTTTATTATGATATGCTTACAATATTCTATAAACTTATTTCTAAAATCTTTATTTTCTACAATTTCTTTCAAACTTTCTATACTTATGCTACAGTCAAGCTCGTATTCTATGTCCAGCCTTTGCCTGCCGTACATTGGGCACTCCGTTATACAGTGTATAACTGTTTCTTCCACGGCGGGGTCGCAAGGGCATGCCGGGCTCTCCTTGCACCGGAATTTGTACAGGTACGCGGAGAACCCCCCATGTCCTGTGAACAGTTGGACGGTAAGGTGGTCAAGATCCATTTTGCGGATAATTGGGTATGCCTTAATTGCGTCCGGGAAAAAGATTTTGGTTGTGGCGGCCCGGGTCTCAGTTTTGTAACGCCGGTTCCATTCGTCAAGCGAATCAAATCGAATTTGTCGCTTGACGAATGAGACCGGGCAGCAGTCATAATTTGCTTTTGTTTTTAAATGAAGGGCAGCTAACTTGGCGAGTTCATCCGCTCTTTCGTTCCCTTCTAATCCTGCGTGTGCCTTGATCCAGAAGAGGTTTACTGTTTTGTTGAGCTCTCTTATCTTCTGGATATCATTGCGTATTTTTACAACGAGAGGATGAAGGGAAGTTAGGTTGACTACGCTTTCCAGTGCGGAGCGGGAATCACTGTATATATTGCAGCTTGCGTCTATAGTTTCCTTTGCTCTCTTTGTCGCCTCCGCTAGAGCGAGGAGCTCCGCCTGGTAGACAGTGCAGCAGTCGTCCAACTTCAGTTTTCGGGTGCTTATTTCTGTGGCACCTCGTCTGATGGTCAGGGCTGCTCCAACCTTTCCTTCGATTTTGCTACCATCGGTATAGATATTAAGCCCCTCACTGAACGTTCGGTCGACTGCTGCTCTGTCCTCCAGGCATTCAAAATGTAGGTCCTTCAGGCTTGCAGGATGCGGCTTAGAGGTGTATGGCACCAGGTTTTCCATTCCCCGATCTCCGACTATTCTCTCTGAGTAGCCCTTCTTAATGGCGTACAGTGCCGCCGCTTCTCTGACTCGAATGTCCAGCGGGAGGAGTCCAGCCAACAGCAGTACCGAGTTTAGGGACGCGGTTCTGTATGATTTAATCAATTTTTGGACAAAACCTCTCTGAACTGTGTCCAGCTCGTTTCTGATTTTCATTTTTGTTGTTGCCGGTGCCCAGGCGCTGGCCGCGTACATAATGGTAGGCTCGACGACTGCCGTATATATTGTGCGTATCACTTCTGATGACAGGCCCCAGTGAATTTTCGCTGTTCTGGCCAGCTGCTTATAGAAGCTGAGCGCCTTCCTGCAGACATTTGCGGTGTGTGCGTTGAATGTCAACTTCTGGTCAATCGTCAGCCCGAGTATTTTCATTTCTTTAGACATTCCAATGCTCACTCCCCCCATGTTCAGTCGTGGGGTGTCGTACTTTAACTTTCTCGTTAAGGTCATTGCCACCGTCTTGTGAGGGGCAAATACGAGTTTGTTTCTGATTCCCCATGACTGAACATACGAGAGCGCGGCATTGGCGCACTTCTCTATCTCCAGAGCTGTTTTACCGTCGAACACCAGCACAATGTCGTCCGCGAAGGCCTGCACGTGGAACTTTTCTCTCTCTAACTCTAGAAGGAGTGGGTCCAGCAGCAAGTTCCAGAGCATAGGACCACTAATGGAGCCCTGTACGCATCCCTTCTCGGTTCTCCTTTCGTGCTCTTCTCCGGCGTAGCGGACTCGTACTTTCCGGTTCTCCAGGTAGCTGTCCATGACTCTCCTCAGATTTAAGGGGACCCTTTCCTCAGCCAATCTCACCTTGATAACTGGCCACCAGGCGCTATCGAAGGCTCCCTCTATATCCAACGACACCATCGTAACAATCTTCTTCTCATCAAGTTTATTGTTGATGTGCCGCATTAGGATATAGAGGGAGTCCTCTGTGCTTTTTTGGGGCACAAAGCCGAATTGGCGAGTACTTGTCCCTGGGAGTAGGTAGAATCTGAGGCGAGCCACCACCATCTTCTCAAAGATTTTACCCAGCACCGGCAAGAGGCCTATCGGTCTATAGGACTTAGCTGTGGAATAGGTGCTTTTTCCTGGTTTCCTCAATACAACTACCGTCGCTTCCTTCCACTTGTTTGGGAAGTATCCAAGCTCCAGGCATTTGTTTATGAGGCTTAGGTAGAGCGCAGGGTCATTTTTGATGGCTTCGTTACATATGTCCGCGGTGAGGCCGTCCTCCCCGGGGGCCTTCTTCGGATTGAAAGAGTTTGCCGCCAGATTTAGCTCGGTCTGGGTGAATGGTGGGTCTTCAAGATCATCTTGTTGTCCATTATTCACTGTCTCGGCTTTGATTCTGATCTGGCGGTGTTCCTCGTTGTCGCAAGTTTGAAGATCCTGGGGGTAGAACGTCTTGGCCAGTAACTCTACCGACTTCTTGGCTTCCAACACTCTTCCCTCAACCTGTAGTGGCACATCCTCTTCCCTTGTCCTGGTCCTATTTATTATCCTGTAGATACCGTCCCAGACACTCTCCCGGTCCTGTTTTCCACATAGCTCCTTCCAACTTCCTATCCTTGTTTTCCATGCCTTTAATTCATACTCTGCTTTCTGTTTCAGGTACTTCTCTACGACCTCCTTTCTTCGCACCGGCGCGGCGCAGCGGATCCTCATCTTACAGGTGGTTACGTGGCGCTTCATTCGTTCCAGCTCGTCGGACCACCATGGCACGGTAAGTATCTGTTTGTTTTTTATTTTAGGTAGTGTGTCTGTGCATGTTTGTGTAATGATTTGTGTGTATTTGTCTATTGTGTGTTCTATTTGTTGTGTGTTAGTAATTTGTTCAGTGTCTGTGTGTGTGAGCGTATGGTCTGCTTTTAATTGGTTCATTTTCTCATGAAAACGAGGCCAATTCGCTCTGCGTGTGTTAAATTGTCTAGTGGTTCTTGTGATGTGTGTACCTTTAGATTTCTTCAGTGACAGATTAAATACTATGCCATTGTGATCCGAGCTCGTCATGTTTTCAACTACTTTCCACGCGTCCACATGCCGAAGAAGATCCGCTGAGCACGCCGTGATGTCCACATGACTCGTGTATCGTTTATCGCCCCTTATTGTGTCGAAGGTCGGCGTGTTTACGTCATTGTTGTTGAGTATGTGGAGTTCAAGGTCGTCGAGTAGGCTGAGTACCTCAACTCCTCTGGGTTGCGTTCTGACACTTCCCCACCACGTGTTCCACGCATTGACATCTCCCCCCACAATGAAGTGACTGTTTCCCAGCTGTCTGTGCACTTCCTTAAGGTGCTCTAGATACGGTTCTAAGGGCTGGTCATCCTCGAAGTACACAGAGAGCAAGGTGACCTGCCATGCTTTGGTCCGTATTCCAATCACTGCTATGTTGTTTGTGGTGTATGTCGGGTATTGGACCACGTCCAGTGTGGGGTCGAGAACTGCAATGGTGGCCTTTGTTACTCCGCTGGCTTGGTCGGTGCTCTGAAATATGCGGGCTCCCGTACGACTTTTCATCCTCCCGAGTGCCCCCACATACGGTTCCTGTATGAGCATAACTGAGACCCGGTGTTGTGTCGCATAGATGAACGCCTCGTCCGTTGCCAGGCTTTTCTTGCGCAAATTCGTCTGAGCAATTCTGTACGGGGTGCCCTTAGCAGTACGCAACGGTGGATCTCGCTATCGCCTCCCATTTGCGCCTCACCGTGCATTCATTGCTAAAGGCATTGTGCTCAGACCTGCCTATCTTGGCTTTCGTGCAGTTGATACAGCTGGGCGGTGTGTCCGATAGCCACTCCGCACAGTCCGCTCTATGGTGCGCTCCGCCGCAGTGGCTGCACACATCGGCCGCTTCGGTGCAGAACCGCTTTCCATGTCCATACCCCAGGCAGCGCGAGCACTGCACTAGTGGGGACTGGTCGGCGACTCTGACACGCTGCATGTCGATGTGTACTGCCCCCGCGTCGGTAAGGCGCCGCCACATGTGAGGGGACACTTTGGCCACTACGTGTGCAGTCAGCGGATTCCGTGCTCGCCTACGGTATCTTATCTCCACACGGTCATCTTCGCCGTTCAGGTCGCGAAACACGTTTTTGTTTTGGGTCCGGAGCGCCTTCACTATGTCCTCGTCCGAGTTGCTTTGGAGGACCCCGTACATAATAACAAGGGGGTCCTTGTTTTTTACCTCTTCCACACTCAACTGTCCGTCCTGTGTCGAAATCCTTTCCCTGATCCTTCTAATCTCCTCTTTGTCCCTACAGCCCACGATAATCTTTCTGTCCTTAGCTTTCCTTATTTTATCGATCCTTAGTCCTTCCTCCTTTGCATTAATAACTTTCTTAATCTTTTCAAAGACTTCATCCCCAGTCTCCTGCTCATCCGTCGAGGTAACTATGATGGAGTGCATGGCGGGAGTTTCCCGGGACCGCCGACTGGGAGACCCCGCCACGACACTCGCGTAGCTTCCTCGTTCCATCACTTCCTGCTGGTTTCTCAGCATCTGTCCTATTTTTTCTATTTCCTCCTTATTTTCTCTAAGAAGCCTACTCTGTTCCTCCATTTTACTAAACATCTTTTCTTCATTTTCCAGGTGGCGTTGATGCACTACTGGTGACGGCGTTGTCCTCTCCGCTCTCATCGGGGTGACCTGCGGCCTTTTTATACTTTCCGTTTCTTTTACAAGCTGATACAGGCGCTCGGCGGCCGCCTGAACCTCCTGCTTGATTTCCCGCTTTATGTTACCGGAGCGGCTGAGATTGCCCTTCAGTCGGCTAAGGCACTGTCTCGCTTCGGTTAGCCGGTCTGTCTGTTTCCGACTCGAGAGTGGGCTGTTCTCCGCTGTGGTTACCGTCTGTGAGGCCGGCCCCTTGTTGGTCGGTGCCGTCTTCGGTTTTAGTGCCGCAGCTCCGCCATTGGGCGCCGCGGGGGGAGGGGCGTGGCTTGCCCCGCCCTCGCCCCGCCCACTGGCGGGTGCTGCCGTCGCCGCCGCACCGGGCGACTGTCGCGGTGCCGTCCTTCGCGGCTGCGGCGGGCTCACTGTAAATGTCTTTAGCAGTGGGGATATGCTCGCCCTCGGTTCCGGCTGTCCTGATTCCCATTCGCCGATGCTCCTTCGAACTGTTTTCTCGGCTGCAGAAGAGCTCGCCCCTTCGTCCAGCGATATTTGGCGAGCTGCTTGTGCGCGTTTCGCAGGGTTCGGCGTGTGGTACATTGTGACTGCAGCTGTTTAGTGGATTTCTAGGAATTGAGACAGAACCGCGACAACCAAGTGTATCTTCAGATATCAATATGTGTTGGCTGTAAAGTGGCCAATATATGTATGACGTTACGTCTTGCCACCAAGTCACGTCAATTTGTTTATTTATGAATTCAATTATTTATGTATTTACTATTTATTTATTAATTAAATAAAATATTAAAATATTTATGTATTTATTTATTTACTAAAATTTATTTAAGTATATTTCTAACAGTTTATTATAATTTTAATAATTTTTAAATTGTGTTTATTTGTTTCAGGTCCTGGCAGGCAAAGTGCGGGCAAACGCGGTCATTTGCGGGTACGGTAGGCAGAGGCAGAACTTACATATAATTTCAAAATGTATACAAAATAAATAAAATTTTCAATTATAAATTTTTGTCAATTTTCAGTAATCTTAATATTAAGTAATACAAAATTTTTGGTCAATAAACCTTGTCTATAAATATTTAACTAGTGTATATTATAAAGTACTGTGTCAAAATATACAGATGATAGACCTATGTCAATATTACAATTTTAAAATTTTTGGTAGAGTTAGCTCTACCCAGAGTCAACACTGTGATTTCTAATCACATAAAAGAAAAGAAAATGTCAATACAACTTTAGATTTTGGTAGAGTTGGCTCTACCTAGAGTCAGTATGGTAATTTCCAGTCGCCAATATCCAATTCTGTAGGAAAATAATTTTATAGTTGGAAATATTTGCTCTACCTACAACTCTACATAGAGCCTCTAGGATGCTCTACCTTGTCACTGCGAGTGAGAACCCCGTCTCAGTCCGAACAAAAAATTTTGGTCAATTCGGGCCAATACTTCCCGAGATACGGGCAGTCAAAGTTCGGGGGCGGGGGAGGGGGAGGGGGAGGGGCAGGGGGGAGGGGGGTGTAATGGTTTTTATAGGTATAGGTTTAACAACAAGAGCTATATAATAGTATCACAAGATTTTGGGTTTGCCTATGACACTAGGGCGAGTCACTCCGACACCAAGGCGAACAAGTAAACTATGGTGCCAGTAGTGCTCGACCCAACAGTGAAAACCGCGTGCTCGTAGCTCGACACCAGGCCGAGTTACGGCGATTATAAGTTTAGAGGGGAAGGGGGCGGGGGCGGCAGGGAGGGGGGTGAGAGTATAGTCCTGGTCTTTCCCCACACAACACAAAAAACCGCGATCTCGTAGCTCACTGCCACGAGGAGCTACGTCTGCCTGTTCCTTGAGTGTGCCGGGAACTAACTATGACTATACTCTGTGGGAGTGGAAAGTAAAAGTTTAGAAAAATAATTTGGAAATTTGGAATTTTGAAAACGGGGATCGGGAGAGGAGGACAGACAGTAGTATTATATATATATATATATACCAGTTTTGAGGTCAAAATTCACCTAGGACCCACCGTTTTTGAGTTATGAGCACCTGAACTTCTGGCTCCTACTATTATGGTACACTCAAGTGTTTCGGTCACGTAACTCTCCAACGGAAGGTGCCAGGCAAATTTCGACCTCGATGCAGGCTATTTGGGGACTCAAACTAATTTTTAGGAAAATAAAATTAACAAAAAATTTTTTCTAAAATTTGGGATTATTATGATGATAATTTACACTATTTAATTTTGTACGCTCTTGACCGCTTTTATGCCTAAATAATCCTAACTTTACAATTTTGCTTATATCTCCTGTTCTATAGGTCGTAAAAATGTGCGGTTTTCACTGTTGGGATTGTTATTAGCAGGCCAATAATTTTATACCAAAAAAAGGGGGGGGGTGGAGGGGAGATTTGGGGATAAACATATAACCAAGAATTTTAAAAAGCTTATATCTAGAAAACTAAAAGTCCAAAAAATTTGATTTTTTCACTATTGCAAAGGTCCGAGAATTCTTGATTTTATCAGTCCAAAAAATACGGGTGTCGTCGCGGAAAAAAGATTTTAATTTTGTCTTGAAATTCAGGAAGATTTACCTCCAAATTGATTCGTCTGTAGCTCCGGAGATATTGTTCCGATTTCCATGAAAAAATTTCCAGCTGTCTTGTCTTCAGGTCCTCTATCCAGAACTGCTTTCAGATGGTCTCCAGCACCTCTGGAACCTGGACCTCGTGAACACGTGGTTGTTGGAAAAACTGAATATCTCGGCGAGTCCAGCCGGGAAAAATCCCGGACTCAGCCAAAATATTGTCCTCGCCAATGCCCTTCGACGAGCAGAAGAAAAAATGCAGGTCGTCACTGAAGATCGTGCGCCGCACGCGTCCGAAGTTTTGTATGGCGTTTTGAGGTTAACTCAAAACGCTTTTATGGGTTTAACTCCTTCAATTTTTCACTTTTTCAAACGATTTTTTCACTGTTCGCTGTATCTTGTTTACGCGCACATTTGGTAAATTTTTCACTTTTCTAGCTCCGATTTTGGTATTTTTGCTGATATTTCGAGCGCGGAGCGACTTATGATCGTGGCGTTTTCGCTGGCGGACAGCGCGCGACTGGTTAGGTTAGGTTAGGTTAGGTTAGGTTAGGTTAGGTTAGGTTAGGTTAGGTTAGGTTAGGTTAGGTTAGGTTAGGTTAGGTTAGGTTAGGTTAGGTTAGGTTAGGTTAGGTTAGGTTAGGTTAGGTTAGGTTAGGTTAGGTTAGGTTAGGTTAGGTTAGGTTAGGTTAGGTTAGGTTAGGTTAGGTTAGGTTAGGTTAGGTTAGGTTAGGTTAGGTTAGGTTAGGTTAGGTTAGGTTAGGTTAGGTTAGGTTAGGTTAGGTTAGGTTAGGTTAGGTTAGGTTAGGTTAGGTTAGGTTAGGTTAGGTTAGGTTAGGTTAGGTTAGGTTAGGTTAGGTTAGGTTAGGTTAGGTTAGGTTAGGTTAGGTTAGGTTAGGTTAGGTTAGGTTAGGTTAGGTTAGGTTAGGTTAGGTTAGGTTAGGTTAGGTTAGGTTAGGTTAGGTTAGGTTAGGTTAGGTTAGGTTAGGTTAGGTTAGGTTAGGTTAGGTTAGGTTAGGTTAGGTTAGGTTAGGTTAGGTTAGGTTAGGTTAGGTTAGGTTAGGTTAGGTTAGGTTAGGTTAGGTTAGGTTAGGTTAGGTTAGGTTAGGTTAGGTTAGGTTAGGTTAGGTTAGGTTAGGTTAGGTTAGGTTAGGTTAGGTTAGGTTAGGTTAGGTTAGGTTAGGTTAGGTTAGGTTAGGTTAGGTTAGGTTAGGTTAGGTTAGGTTAGGTTAGGTTAGGTTAGGTTAGGTTAGGTTAGGTTAGGTTAGGTTAGGTTAGGTTAGGTTAGGTTAGGTTAGGTTAGGTTAGGTTAGGTTAGGTTAGGTTAGGTTAGGTTAGGTTAGGTTAGGTTAGGTTAGGTTAGGTTAGGTTAGGTTAGGTTAGGTTAGGTTAGGTTAGGTTAGGTTAGGTTAGGTTAGGTTAGGTTAGGTTAGGTTAGGTTAGGTTAGGTTAGGTTAGGTTAGGTTAGGTTAGGTTAGGTTAGGTTAGGTTAGGTTAGGTTAGGTTAGGTTAGGTTAGGTTAGGTTAGGTTAGGTTAGGTTAGGTTAGGTTAGGTTAGGTTAGGTTAGGTTAGGTTAGGTTAGGTTAGGTTAGGTTAGGTTAGGTTAGGTTAGGTTAGGTTAGGTTAGGTTAGGTTAGGTTAGGTTAGGTTAGGTTAGGTTAGGTTAGGTTAGGTTAGGTTAGGTTAGGTTAGGTTAGGTTAGGTTAGGTTAGGTTAGGTTAGGTTAGGTTAGGTTAGGTTAGGTTAGGTTAGGTTAGGTTAGGTTAGGTTAGGTTAGGTTAGGTTAGGTTAGGTTAGGTTAGGTTAGGTTAGGTTAGGTTAGGTTAGGTTAGGTTAGGTTAGGTTAGGTTAGGTTAGGTTAGGTTAGGTTAGGTTAGGTTAGGTTAGGTTAGGTTAGGTTAGGTTAGGTTAGGTTAGGTTAGGTTAGGTTAGGTTAGGTTAGGTTAGGTTAGGTTAGGTTAGGTTAGGTTAGGTTAGGTTAGGTTAGGTTAGGTTAGGTTAGGTTAGGTTAGGTTAGGTTAGGTTAGGTTAGGTTAGGTTAGGTTAGGTTAGGTTAGGTTAGGTTAGGTTAGGTTAGGTTAGGTTAGGTTAGGTTAGGTTAGGTTAGGTTAGGTTAGGTTAGGTTAGGTTAGGTTAGGTTAGGTTAGGTTAGGTTAGGTTAGGTTAGGTTAGGTTAGGTTAGGTTAGGTTAGGTTAGGTTAGGTTAGGTTAGGTTAGGTTAGGTTAGGTTAGGTTAGGTTAGGTTAGGTTAGGTTAGGTTAGGTTAGGTTAGGTTAGGTTAGGTTAGGTTAGGTTAGGTTAGGTTAGGTTAGGTTAGGTTAGGTTAGGTTAGGTTAGGTTAGGTTAGGTTAGGTTAGGTTAGGTTAGGTTAGGTTAGGTTAGGTTAGGTTAGGTTAGGTTAGGTTAGGTTAGGTTAGGTTAGGTTAGGTTAGGTTAGGTTAGGTTAGGTTAGGTTAGGTTAGGTTAGGTTAGGTTAGGTTAGGTTAGGTTAGGTTAGGTTAGGTTAGGTTAGGTTAGGTTAGGTTAGGTTAGGTTAGGTTAGGTTAGGTTAGGTTAGGTTAGGTTAGGTTAGGTTAGGTTAGGTTAGGTTAGGTTAGGTTAGGTTAGGTTAGGTTAGGTTAGGTTAGGTTAGGTTAGGTTAGGTTAGGTTAGGTTAGGTTAGGTTAGGTTAGGTTAGGTTAGGTTAGGTTAGGTTAGGTTAGGTTAGGTTAGGTTAGGTTAGGTTAGGTTAGGTTAGGTTAGGTTAGGTTAGGTTAGGTTAGGTTAGGTTAGGTTAGGTTAGGTTAGGTTAGGTTAGGTTAGGTTAGGTTAGGTTAGGTTAGGTTAGGTTAGGTTAGGTTAGGTTAGGTTAGGTTAGGTTAGGTTAGGTTAGGTTAGGTTAGGTTAGGTTAGGTTAGGTTAGGTTAGGTTAGGTTAGGTTAGGTTAGGTTAGGTTAGGTTAGGTTAGGTTAGGTTAGGTTAGGTTAGGTTAGGTTAGGTTAGGTTAGGTTAGGTTAGGTTAGGTTAGGTTAGGTTAGGTTAGGTTAGGTTAGGTTAGGTTAGGTTAGGTTAGGTTAGGTTAGGTTAGGTTAGGTTAGGTTAGGTTAGGTTAGGTTAGGTTAGGTTAGGTTAGGTTAGGTTAGGTTAGGTTAGGTTAGGTTAGGTTAGGTTAGGTTAGGTTAGGTTAGGTTAGGTTAGGTTAGGTTAGGTTAGGTTAGGTTAGGTTAGGTTAGGTTAGGTTAGGTTAGGTTAGGTTAGGTTAGGTTAGGTTAGGTTAGGTTAGGTTAGGTTAGGTTAGGTTAGGTTAGGTTAGGTTAGGTTAGGTTAGGTTAGGTTAGGTTAGGTTAGGTTAGGTTAGGTTAGGTTAGGTTAGGTTAGGTTAGGTTAGGTTAGGTTAGGTTAGGTTAGGTTAGGTTAGGTTAGGTTAGGT
>OX346237.1:0-25000 GCA_947049295.1 Ligdia adustata | reverse complement strand
ATCTGGGTGAGTGCACCCATCGGTTTCGTTTTTCTTACGAACCTGTACGCGACTCCCACGTCTGGGAGGAAGAGCTTCGTGATCGACGCTGTGCTATCCTCGCGGTATCTTACGCTCCATTCACTCAGGAATGTTTGTCTAATTAATTTTTTTGCGTAAGATATTGGGCACAGGTCATACGAAGCCCTCCTCTTCGACCTCAGGGCGGCTTCCTTGGCCAGCTCATCGGCGCGCTCATTGCCTGGCAGTCCTGCATGAGCCTTGACCCAGAACAGGGATACCTCCTTGCCCTGACCCAAGGCCACACGCAGGTTCTTCCTGGTTTCGGCAGCCAGAGGGTGGAGGGAGCCTTGGTTAGCGATCGTCTCCAGTGCGGCTCTCGAATCGCTGTATAGACCAAAACTCACCTCATCCCTTTCGAGAATCGCTTCCGTAGCCTTGCATATGGCCAGCAGCTCCGCCTGGTAGACTGTGCAGTACGCGGACAGACTAAGCTTGAGGTTCCGGAATTCGGCCTCGCTATTCCAAAAGGATAGCGCCGCACCGACCTTCCCCTCAATCTTGCTGCCGTCGGTGTATATTCGCACCTGCTGCACATTGTGCCGATCTACGGCAGTCTGGTCTTCCAGACAGACGAACGCCATTTCCACATGCTCGGCCGGGTGCAGAGTCTCTGCAAATCTCATCGGTTTCTCTGTCTCTCTATCTCCTAGGGCCAGCGGGGGTGACCCTCTCTTCGCTTCGTACAGTGCGGCTGCTTCCTGCACTCTGAGGTCGAGAGGTAGTAGCCCCGCCAGCACCAGAGCCGAGTGCAGGGAGACAGTCCGGTACGATTTGCAGAGCTTCTGGGCGAAAACTCTCTGGACGGTGCCTAGCAACTTACGCACTCCGATTTTCCTGGCCTCAGATGCCCACACAGGAGCCGCGTACATAACAATTGGTTCGACGGTCGCGTTGTATATCGATCGTATTACATCCGGGTGCAGTCCCCAATCTACCCTAGCAGCCTTTGCTAGCTGTTTATATATGCTCAGCACCTTCTGACATTGGAGTGCGACGTGCGTGTTAAAAGTCAGTTTATCGTCAATCGTCAGTCCTAGGATCTTGACCTGTCGAGACATCGCGACCTGGACTCCTCCCATGGTCAGCCGTGGGGCATCGTACTTCAGCTTCCTGGTTAACACCATTGCGCAGGTTTTGTGCGGCGCAAACTTCAGCTTGTTTCGGACACCCCACTGCTGAACACGGGCCAATGTCGCGTTCGCTCGTATCGACACGTCAAGACCCGAGTCTCCGTCAAAAAGTAACACGACGTCATCAGCGAAGGCCTGCACGTACACACCGTCATCCTCCAGCTCCCGCAGTAGAGGGTCCAAAAGAAGGTTCCACAGGATGGGACCACCAATTGACCCTTGCACGCATCCCTTGTTCGTGCTCCTCGTGCATTCCTCCCCGGCATATCTTATACTGACTTTTCTGCAGTCGAGATAGCTATCGAGTAGCCTCCTGATATTGACCGGACACTTTTCCTCAGCCAGACGGACTCGGATTTTCGGCCACCAGGCACTATCGAAGGCACCCTCTATATCCAGTGACACTAGAGTTACTAGCTTTTTCAGCCCAATCATACTCTTGATTCGGTGTACCAGTGTATACAGGGCATCTTCAGTGCTCTTCTGGGGCATGAATCCGAACTGGCGAGTACTAATCCTCGGTATTAGGTGCCATTTCATCCTTGCTACTGTCATCTTCTCCAGGATCTTCCCCAGGACCGGCAATAGGCCAATCGGCCTGTAAGCCTTGGGGTTCGTATAATCGTCTTTGCCCGGTTTCCTCAGGACGACCACTGTCGCCTTCTTCCAGATGTCCGGGAAGTGGCCAATCTCTAGGCATTTGTTGAACAGGGCAAGCGATGCGTCCAGATCCTGGTAGATAGCTCGGCTGCAGATATCTGCTGTGAAGCCATCCGCTCCTGGGGCCTTCTTCGGATTGAAACTTCCCACCGCGGTCTTCAGCTCCAGCCTTGTAAACGGCGGATCATGGCTCTCATCATGCCTCAGCTCGTTTACCAGCTCTGCCGCTTCTCTGACCCGGCGATGGTCTTCGTTGTCAGTTTCCTCTAGGTCTTGTGGGTAGAATGTCTCCGCGAGCAAGGTTGCCGATTCTCTTGGGTTCAGAAATGCACCGTCTTTGGTTAGGGTCAAGTCTTCTTGTCTCCTGGTGGTCGTACGGATTATGCGGTATATACCTTCCCAAACTCCTTCTCTGTCCTGTCTTCTACAGAACTCCTTCCAGCTGTCAATTTGGGCTTTCTTGGCTTGGCACTCATACTCTTCTTTCTTTTTCAAGTACTCAGCTACCACTCTTTCTCTGCGGTGGGGAGCCGCGTTTCTAATTTTTCGCCTGAAGGTGGTGGCAGCTTTCTTCAGCCTAGCGAGCTCATCATTCCACCAAGGGACTTTGAGGATTTCTGTGCTCTTTTTCAAGGGCATACTTCCTTTGCACGCGTCTGTAACTGCGTCGGAAAATTTTATGAGAAAGTCCTCAAGTTCGAATTTTGAATTTAGATTTTTAATAGATTCTAAAGTTATATTACTGTTCAATTTTGTTTCCGAAAAAATTTGGCCAAATGTGTCCCAGTTTGCTTTCTTAGTATTGTAGAGCCTCGTTGTCCTCTTGACGTTTAGGCCTCTACTTGCGCGGAGTTGTATTTCAAATAGTATAGCGTTGTGGTCCGAGCTCGTCATTTCCTGGTCTACCCTCCAGTTGTCTACTAAATTCAGTAGATCGTCCGTGCAGGCTGTAATATCAACAAAGCTGGTGTACGACTTTGTACCTCTAATGGTGTCAAAGGTTGGCGTATCACCTCTATTGAGTACTTGAAGTTCCATGTCTTCCAGGGTCCCGGACATCTTTTCACCCCTGTCGTCTTCATGAGTGCTGCCCCACCAGGTACTCTTTGAGTTGCAGTCTCCTCCTATTAGCAGTCCTCTAGGGCCCAGGTCCTCTTGGATCTTTTGCAGCTGTTCCAGGTATGGCTCTATGGGGTCATCCGGTTCGAAGTAAAAAGACACCGCCGCGATTTCCCAAGCGCTGGTTCGGATCTTCACTACTACAATATTGTGAGTCGTGAATTTCGGGCACTGGATTACGTCAAGACTGTCATCAAAGACCACGATTGACGCTTTCACAGTCCCGTCTCCTACAGCAGCACATTGGAAGACTCTCGCCCCACGGTAGTCCTTCATTCTTTTCACCCCGCCCACATATGGCTCCTGTACTAACGCAAAAGCCAATTTGCGCTCGCTGGCTTCTATCATGAGTTCTTCAGTCGCCAGCTTCTTTCGCTGGAGGTTCGCCTGGGCCACTGCATATCTTCCGGTGGGTGCGCCTGCCCTTGAACGGCCTTGAACCACTTTAGCAATACGCTACTTTTGCTCTCGCCAGTGCATCCCATCTCTTCCGCACCGGGCAATCCGAGCTAAAAGCGTTATGCTTTGCATTATCCATTTTGGCGGCAGCGCAGTTGCAGCACGATGGTGGTGCGTCTGCGAGGTAGTCGGCACACTGACTCTTCATATGCGGGCCGCCACAATGGCTGCATTTCGGTGTGGTATCAACGCAGAAGCGTCGCCCGTGACCATAAGCCAAGCACATCGAGCACTGCACCAGAGGGGACTGGTCTACGACCCGTACCTTCTGCATGTCGATGTGTACCGCTCCTTTGGCCAACATGCGGTTATAGATCTGCGGTGACACCCTCACCGTCACGTGGTTCGTGAGCGGGTTTCTGGCACGTCTCTTAAATTTGACGACCACTCGATCATCCTTTTTGTCGAGGCCGTGAAAAACCTCCCCATTCTGATTCCTCAGTGCCTTCACAATGTCCTCATCATTGTTCATGCTGAGCACATCTTTGAGGGTTATCATCGGGTCCTGATTCTTTACTTCCTCGACAACTAGGCGATCGTCAGCGCTCTTTAGCCGCTCCTTGACTTTGTTCCTTTCCTCTTCCGTTCTACATCCTATGACAACCTTCTTGTCCCTCGTCTTCCGAACTCGCTCGACAGTGACCCATCCGTCCTTTGCGTTCACCGCCTTTCTCACCTCACTCATGACGTCGTCTCCAGTATGAGTGTCGTTTTTAGATGCGATGACGATGGAGTGAAAAGAGCTTCGTGTGGGCTGAGTTCCCGTCACTTGCGCGTAGGTGGTGGGGTTTGGAGTGGTGTGATGAAAAATAATTTTCTCCTTCAGTATTTCCATATCGGCTTGGGTCCTGTCGAGTTTCTCTCCTTGAGCCTTCATCAATTTTAGTAATTTTTGGCTATCGTTTTCTGTTCCTTGCTTCTTTTGTGTGTCTAGTTGTTTTCTCTCGGGCGCTGTATCGGCTGCCTCGTCTTTCAATAGCTGATATAATTTTTCTACAGCCTGTGTTATGCTCGCCTTTAGGTCTGTCTTCAAATTTCGGGATTCTCCGAGATGTGTTTTTATTTTAACAAGGAGAGACCTACCTTCTCTCACCCTGTCTGTAATCTTAGGCATGTCATCTTTCTTCGGCGACTCGTCAATGATTTCCACGGATGCCCTGCGTGGCGCAGAGAGCGCAACCTTCAGCTTTTGTTTGGTCGGCGCCGCCGGGATCGATGTCAACACACTGGGTGAGCGCGGGTGGGCAGAAGAGGTACTCGGTTTCGGTTCTCCCGAAGCACTTTCCCACTCACCAATACTGCGACGCACGCTCTTGGCTGGGCTTTTCGGAGAAGGTCCAGCCTTTTCTGCGCGAGGCGAGGAGCTCTGTGAGCTCTGTACGTTGCTGGCGCTCTGCATCTTCTTCGGTGTGTGTGCGAGAGGCATGTCAATGTCGGTAGGTCAGTCCACGGTACAAGTTTGGGTCAAAGTCGGTCTATGTCGGACAGGTAGTCAGTCGAGTATATTGGTCAATAAACTCAATATCTCGGTCAGTAGTGGTCAATAAACCAAGTGTCAGTAGTGCTGTCAATAAACAGTCTGTCAATTAAGTCTAATTTAGTCTAAGTGTTCTGGTCAAAAAACACAGTCACACGCTACGTACTTACACTAGCTGTCAATTGTAGAAAACAGCTAATCACAGTCGAAACAGTAATACGAGTAATATGTGGATATACAACGCGACTATAATAATTCAGAGTTTTGTAATTATTAATTAAATACAATGATCTCACAGTATTGTGTCAAACATTAATAAAATACCTGTATCACACAATTCCTAATCTTAAAATTTCTGTTTCAGGTACAGACTCTGTCGCGGAGAGCAGCGAGCAGCTAGCGGCGCAGCGCGGAGTGTGTCCGGTGCGCGACACGCGGAGTGTGTCCGGTGCGCGACACCCGCACCCGAGCTACTCACTACGTCCACCAACAGGTAACTAATGTCACCCTGACAATCAATTAATTAATTACAACATTTAAAATGTGTAGTGCAATGTATATAATCAATATAATCTAAATATTATTTTCTAATTAATACGATATTCAATGAATCAATTCAATACGCGTTGTCAATATTAATACAATATACAAATATACGAAGCCTTGATTATGTACAGTTTAATACAAAAAAACTACGTATTTGTAGCTGTCTCCTACGCGGAGATACTTCAATTTAAATCTAGCGGGGAAGGGGCGGGGATGCGCGGGAGGGGACGGGTGTGTAGGGGGGGGGGGCGGTTGAGATGCGGTGGAGTGCGAAAGGTCAGTATTTTACAGTAAGGCACATTCACAATGTAATTATCAAATTATAATATTTTTACAACATTGAGATTAAGCTAGTACACTAGGGCGAGTCACTCTGACACCAGGACCTGCTAGTGTGCAGTAGTACGAGCTGTATAGAAAAAACCGCACGTTCGTAACTCGTCCCGGGGCCGAGTTACGGCGATTTCAAATTGAAAGGGGAAGGGGGCGGAGGTGGCAGGGAGGGGGGTGAGAGTACAGTCCAGGTCTTTCCCCACACAACACAAAAAACCGCGATCTCGTAGCTCACTGCCGCGAGGAGCTACGTCTGCCTGTTCCTTGAGTGTGCCGGGAACTAACTATGACTATACTCTGTGGGAAAGGAAAGTAAAAGTTTAGAAATACAATTTGGAAATTTGGAATTTTGAAAACGGGGATCGGGAGAGGAGGACAGGCAGTAGTATTATATATATATATAAATATATATATATATTACCGGATTTGAGCTCGAAATTTGCGTAGGACCCACCGTTTCTGAGTTATGGGCGCCTAAAGTACTCGGACAATTTTAACCGACTTACAAAATAGTCGTATGGTTGAGAAGAAAATTTTTTTTTTATGTTTAATTTAATCAAATTTACAGGTTAATTAACAGGGATGGGGCAACCAGGGGGTGCCTGGGGGAGGGGGAGGGGGGGGGGAGGGGTGTAAAGATTTTGAAAATATAATTTAACGGACAGGCAAGTACCACCAGTTGATGATAGTAATACGAAATAAGGAGGGGGGTAGGGGGTGGGGGGGGGGGGGGGGGCTGTTTACAATATATAGTTTAAGAATATTGATGTAATTGAATAAAATAAACGATCCTATTTTTAAGAGGTGGATAGTGGGAAGTGGGGGGGGGAGTTGATAGGAGGGGGAAAGCTATTTTTAGATATAGCAGCACGTGCACAAATTTAATGTAAAAATTTTTGTTTACATCAACATACTTTTTTGCTGGTCGGGTAAGTCACTGACGTCACGAGCGCTTCACCCTTGACCGTTTTAAAATATAACTACAGATAACCTAATGTTCGACTAGTCGCGATAGAAACATTTATATCTACGAAACTACTGGCTCTAAAAATCTAAAAATTTGGAAAAATGTTCTTCTTGAAACTATCTACTTAAATTTAGAAAAATATATGTATGTAAAAGATCGTTTTCAAAAGTTATTAAATATCAAAAATACCTAAATGATGACCGCTAGCTTCGTCAAATGTAGTCCAATTTGAACGGGGAAAACGACGCTCGACTCCTCTTCCACTCCTCTTCCTGGATAATATAGCAGATCTTCTGCAGGTGTCCTGGATCTTCCAGCACGTGGCCACGCGGTTTTCTTTTCTTGCCTCTAACTCCTCACTCCGGGGCAGGAAAATTCCAAACGAGGCCTCGTTTGGAAGGTCTCCTTGCAGGCTTCTCTGGCAGTCCAAAAAAGGGGGGGGTCGTCGATCTCGTTCTCGCGGCGTTCGCCTCCAAAGTTTAAGATCACTTAATGATTTGGGTTTTTTGGTCACAGCTCACTCAAAATAGGTCGGATTTTAAAAATTTTTCGTTACGCACTTTTGTCTTCACTTTCCGCATCCAACAGGTTAGGTTAGGTTAGGTTAGGTTAGGTTAGGTTAGGTTAGGTTAGGTTAGGTTAGGTTAGGTTAGGTTAGGTTAGGTTAGGTTAGGTTAGGTTAGGTTAGGTTAGGTTAGGTTAGGTTAGGTTAGGTTAGGTTAGGTTAGGTTAGGTTAGGTTAGGTTAGGTTAGGTTAGGTTAGGTTAGGTTAGGTTAGGTTAGGTTAGGTTAGGTTAGGTTAGGTTAGGTTAGGTTAGGTTAGGTTAGGTTAGGTTAGGTTAGGTTAGGTTAGGTTAGGTTAGGTTAGGTTAGGTTAGGTTAGGTTAGGTTAGGTTAGGTTAGGTTAGGTTAGGTTAGGTTAGGTTAGGTTAGGTTAGGTTAGGTTAGGTTAGGTTAGGTTAGGTTAGGTTAGGTTAGGTTAGGTTAGGTTAGGTTAGGTTAGGTTAGGTTAGGTTAGGTTAGGTTAGGTTAGGTTAGGTTAGGTTAGGTTAGGTTAGGTTAGGTTAGGTTAGGTTAGGTTAGGTTAGGTTAGGTTAGGTTAGGTTAGGTTAGGTTAGGTTAGGTTAGGTTAGGTTAGGTTAGGTTAGGTTAGGTTAGGTTAGGTTAGGTTAGGTTAGGTTAGGTTAGGTTAGGTTAGGTTAGGTTAGGTTAGGTTAGGTTAGGTTAGGTTAGGTTAGGTTAGGTTAGGTTAGGTTAGGTTAGGTTAGGTTAGGTTAGGTTAGGTTAGGTTAGGTTAGGTTAGGTTAGGTTAGGTTAGGTTAGGTTAGGTTAGGTTAGGTTAGGTTAGGTTAGGTTAGGTTAGGTTAGGTTAGGTTAGGTTAGGTTAGGTTAGGTTAGGTTAGGTTAGGTTAGGTTAGGTTAGGTTAGGTTAGGTTAGGTTAGGTTAGGTTAGGTTAGGTTAGGTTAGGTTAGGTTAGGTTAGGTTAGGTTAGGTTAGGTTAGGTTAGGTTAGGTTAGGTTAGGTTAGGTTAGGTTAGGTTAGGTTAGGTTAGGTTAGGTTAGGTTAGGTTAGGTTAGGTTAGGTTAGGTTAGGTTAGGTTAGGTTAGGTTAGGTTAGGTTAGGTTAGGTTAGGTTAGGTTAGGTTAGGTTAGGTTAGGTTAGGTTAGGTTAGGTTAGGTTAGGTTAGGTTAGGTTAGGTTAGGTTAGGTTAGGTTAGGTTAGGTTAGGTTAGGTTAGGTTAGGTTAGGTTAGGTTAGGTTAGGTTAGGTTAGGTTAGGTTAGGTTAGGTTAGGTTAGGTTAGGTTTTTTTTTTTTTTTTTTTTTTTTTTTTTCTCGGCGCACCATAGACTCCAGGGTCCATGCTTTTTATTAACAATTATTGTTTCTATTTACTAGCTTTATTAATTTTATTACAACTTATTTTACTTAACATTACAGGAGAACGTACGTCTAACGTACATTATTACTTTTATTTAACTACTTTACATTATAATTCCTATTTTTAATTACTTCCAAAATTTTAATTTTCGAATACTAAATGAAAAGACAGGAAGGGACTTTGGGGAAGGGAATGTAATAACAGCAATGTTTTATTTTGGTTCTATTTACAATTTTTTATCATTATATTTTTGATGCTCTCTACCACCGCCGCGTTCCGGTTCTTTATCGCCATTTCGAGGTTATATTTCATCAAAGTTTGAGGAGACGCAGCCGCAGCCAGTCCTACAAATCGACCGATTGCATCATCGGCGTCATCCGTGTAGTAGATGAAGTTTCTCGTGTGCCTGGAGACCGCAACAACCGCGTGGGAGACGCTGTCGTGCAGGTTTATTTTGGCCTTGGTTCTGATGACGATTACCGACTCGCTCTTCAGCCCCTGAGCTTCATGGATGGTTAGAACACGCGACCCAGTTCCTGCCCCGTAATCCTGGTTGATGAGGGTTTTCTTTTCTTCCTGTGTATGAACTAAGAAAAGGGTGCTAGGGGCATTCTTGGGGATTTTTGAGTCCGTGAACATTCTTCGCTCTAGAGACTGGACACGGCTTGCTGAGGAATATATACCGGAGTATATTTCCCTCAGTGCGTATGCGACATCCATTGGGCTCCTATGCGTGCACAACAATTCCTGGCTGATGGTCGTTACCAAGTTCGGGCGCTGGTACCTTAGATCGAAGAGATTTTCTCTGTCGACATAAGGGACCTGGTTTACGTCTCCGATGAGGACAATTTCGCTAACACCAGACAGCCTCGAAGCCATGATGATGGCTCCGAAATGGTTCATAAGAGCTTCGTCCACGAGAAGTCGGGTGAAGCTCTCATTCCTGAATCCATTTACGAGGACCGAAGCCATGGTGCGTACTCTGGTTTTAACCAGATCTCCTACTCGGTGCGCTAGCTTCTCCTTCAGGTCTTTCGCCGCTTCTGTTGTTGAGGTGATTATGGCGTCCTTGTCCACATCGAAGTTTCCAACCACCCATGTTGTCTTTCCGCATCCTGGAACCCCGTTGACCCATCGTATATTCGGTACCATCCAGTCATCCCAGGACTGTCTTTCGGCTCGGCTCCCATCAATGGTTTCTGCCATTTGAAGGATCCTATCGTCCAACATGATCCTGGTATCCCGGGTTGTGACAACGATTGGATCATCCGATGGTATCACATACTTAGCCTTCCCAGTGCGTGCCGTCTCATCGCTGTCTAGAGCCACAAAACCGCTTGTTGCGCTGAACGCCGCCATATGGTGTTCGGACATACATCCCTTGATGACCTGGGATGTTTTATTGTCATATATGGCTCCTTCTGCTACCATGAGCTTAATCGACAACGAGCTTTCCAAATCAAGTCTGAAAGCCTCCAGAATTTTCCCGCAGGTTTTTGCGTGTACTTGTCTTGTTGCTCTCATGACGGCCAAGAACTCGAGGAATGCGTTCTTTGCGTGGTCTCTTGGTCCCGAGGCAGCGACGTAGCGGGGAGGACTGACTTGGCCCATGTCGGCTTTCGTCCGGAGGCTGGTTGGTGGACTTGTTAATAGAATGGGTTCTGGCGATGGCGGTGTCCGTGGCTTTTTGAATGGGCTTCGCATTACTGCGCTTAAGGCGTTAACAAGCGCAGTCACTCCGCGGCTGGTTGGTGGTGTTTTGACTTGTTTTGCGGCTTCTTCCTGAGCCAATCGCGCCTGTACTCTTTCGGAGCCGCTCATGGTACTCGAGCTAGGGAGCGGATTTCCCCAGCTGTCGGTTGCAGGTAAGCCATCTCGCCTGGGGGCCTTGAGATAACTCAGGTTCTCTCCCCGATTTTCATATATGACGACTTCGTGATGTTTAGCGGCTTCAATGCAACCCAGCCTGTCCGCGACTTCTCCTTTCGAGTACTCGATGGCCATGGCGTCAACACTTATCACCCGGGCTGTGATGTCTGTAAGTTCACCCAGCAACGTAAGGAGTGCGTTCACCTGTTCGAAAGGCGATTTGGCGGCCCATTCGAATAGTGCAATCGTTTTGTTTTTCGAATGCACCAGTCTACATTGGTGGCCTAATACCTCCGACACAGGTAAAGCGTCATACGCTTTGCGCTTCATGGTGACTTTAGTTGTTTTCCCGTTTAGCAGACATGCAAGCCCCGGTGACATGCGAACACGCTTATTGTTCCAAGCTATGCAAAAGCTCATTCCAAACCTTTCATCGACACCGTCCATGAAGAGAGCTACACCTCGAATCCTGATCCCCGGCTGCCCTGTAACCGCGCAAGCTAGTAGGCGATTTATGCTTACGCTTTTAGGGGCAGGGATCTCAGAACTCGAGATGAGGGGAAGAGTGGTAGTGCTGATGGATAAGAGCTGTGTGTTTTGTGGGGGGAGGGTGGAATTTCTATTAGCCGCTATGCGGAACAACCTATCAATGAAGGACAGTAGATGTTGTCGAGTTAATGGATTATCCAGGATGTTACGGAGTTCCGATTCTGTAATCTTTCTGTCAATCCGCATTTCCAGATCGTGTCGGGCGGCTATGAAACGGGGACATTCAGTGAGCACGTGAGTAACCGTTTCTGGGATGCTTGGGTCGCATTCGCATCCTGGACTTTCTCGTAACTTAAACGTGTACAGATATTCAGCTATACCTCCATGTCCTGTCAAAGCTTGCACTTGGAACGGCGTCAATTTGATTGCCCTCGTTAGGCGATATGCCTTTGTAACGTCCGGCAGGAACATCTTAGTTACCTTTCCAGTGCAGGAGGTTTCGTATCGGTCTTGCCATTTCTGGACCGATTCCTCCCGGATCTTTCTTTTGACATAGGACAAGGGGATCCGTTCATAGTCCCGGGGAGCGCAAGCCAAGGCAGCAGATTTCGCGAGCTCATCGGCTCTTTCGTTTCCAACTGTTCCAACATGCGCCCTTAACCAAAACAGACGAACGCATCGTCCCTCTGCGTGGATCTTTCCAATGTTTTCCTTTATTGTCCTGGCCAGAGGGTGACTCGTTTTAGGATTACGCAGCAATTCGAGTGAGGATCTTGAGTCACTCAGAATGCTGACCTCTAGATCATTGCTGTTTTTCACTAATTGAGTTGCCTCCCTAAGGGCATAAAGTTCCGATTGGAAAACCGTGCAGTCGGAGTGCAGCTTGAATGTGGAAAAGTTCTTTTCTCTACCGTTTTCCCACCAAGTTAGGGCGGCGCCTACTTTGCCCATTATTTTGCTGTTCTAGTGTCGCGATATGGCGTTGACGCGAGTCTGAGAGAGACAGGACGGTCTCGTAGAGGTTTTGCATTGATTCTATTGAAACTCTCTTTATATCCGTCCTTAGGTTGCCGGATGACTCGATCGCCTCCTTTCCTCTCTGGAACCATTCGTTGGCCGCTTTTGTGGCCAGGTCCATTTCAACGCCGGTCCTCTTGCCACCCACGACTAGCATGCTGCGTCGTGACAAGCGATCCGGAGTGGGGATAGAGAGTAAGGAGGCATTCGAGTCCGAGAACTCGCTTTCTTCGACTTCCTTCGGGGGGGATATGCCGCTCTGTCTCCAGTCACCGATTTTGTCCACCGCCGCTATATGTGCTGCTGTAATTTCCGGAACGGAGGACATGCTGGCGGATGATGGGCTTACCGGCTTTTCGGGGCTGGAGGCGGTGGGGCATCTCTCCTGCGTATCTAGGGGAGGCACACGAGGAACATCGTCACTTACCGCCGTTCTTGTTTTTTGTTGCCCTGTGCTCGCCGCGGCTTTCGTCACCTCAGACTTTGACGATTTGCTTGATTTGTGCATTTTTCTCAAGACCGTGCTGCGGAGGCCTCGGGCCACGGCGGAAGCGGAGGCGGCAAGAGAGCTGGACGATGTGGCGGTTACTGAGTATGCTCCTTTCTGCGACATTTTGAAATTTAAGGGAGGGGTGGGGTGGGTTAAATTTAGTTTTAAAGAGTTAAGTTTTAAATGAAATTAATGACTACTTAAATTAATTATAACTACTTATAAGTTACTGCGCTGGTGTTCGGCGCGTGTTCTCCTGTACTGCCTGGTGCGCGAAGTGGAGGTGTTTTAAGCTCTAGACTGGCAGGTATCGGCTGGCTAGCTTCCTTCTCAGGATTCTGCTCGACGTCTTGAAGGGGGAGGGGTATGTTTCTTCGTGGGGGGGGGGGTGAATTCCGTCAGGCCCAAATTGTTCTTCCTTAAGTCCCGATTCCGATGACACCAAACACGACTGGTATGTCTTGCACTGGTGCGGAGATAGAGCTCGCGGGGGTGAGGTGACTCCGGGGGGCTGATTTGTCAGAGCCAAAATTTTGCTTACTCCGTCCCGATTCCGATGACACCAAACACGGCTGGTCTGTCTTGCACTGGTGCGGAGATAGAGCTCGCGGGGGTGAGGTGACTCCGGGGGGCTGATTTGTCAGAGCCAAAATTTTGCTTACTCTGTCCCGATTCCGATGACACCAAACACGGCTGGTCTGTCTTGCACTGGTGCGGAGATAGAGCTTGCGGGGGTGAGGTGACTCCGGGGGGCTGATTTGTCAGAGCCAAAATTTTTCTTACTCCGTCCCGATTCCGATGACACCAAACACGGCTGGTCTGTCTTGCACTGATGCGGAGATAGAGCTCGCGGGGGTGAGGTGACTACGGGGGGGGGGGTTGAATTGTCAGAGCAAAGAAGTTTGTCTTGTTGTTCTGGCTCCAACAATACCAAGCACGATGTGTCTACGGCTTGGCGTTACGGAGATAGACAGAAGGGGGTGAGGAAGGGGTACTAAGGAGAGGGGGGGGGGTATTTAAAGTGAGATTGGGAAGGTGGATCAGAGGAGTTTTGGTTTGGAAGGTGTTTACTGCCCAATGGGTGAGGAAGGGAGGGGGGGGGGGGGGGGGGGGGGGGTACCGGGTAGGGGGGAGGGGAGGAGGTCCTTCAACAAGTGGAAGGAGCTCGTCGTCCTGATTCTGGAGAGCCCAAACACGATGGTCTTCGGAGTTGTGGTTGGGCAGAGCTGTTGATGCCTTCCGGTCTCAATGGTCTGCAGCACGCAGCACACGTCAGTGGAGTCCTAGGGTGGCTGCGAAGTCTTCACCTCGGGCCGACAGGTTAGGAGCGTGTGTAATACACGTGGTCGCCACGCGGTTTTAGAGGTTGTTGCTTGAATTTTGTTTCTTAATAACTTTTGTCTCACTAATCCGATCAGGACATGCGATACGTCCCCGGATAGGTCTTTTTAGAGACTATCTGAATTTTAAACAAGCAATCACACTTCACTGACCTCTTCGATGTTAATTTGTGGCAAAGTCTGGGGCTCCTAGCTCCTGAACCAATGCGAACTGCACTCTGCAAACACTTGTGTGGGTGGTCACTAACACTGTCTTTCACTTAAAAAACACCGTTTTACGCTATCGCGAAAAAATCCTATTTTTAAGATTTTTATTCGCGGAGGTGATGTTGTATCGATGAATGTATGGCGAGTACTGGGTTAGGTTAGGTTAGGTTAGGTTAGGTTAGGTTAGGTTAGGTTAGGTTAGGTTAGGTTAGGTTAGGTTAGGTTAGGTTAGGTTAGGTTAGGTTAGGTTAGGTTAGGTTAGGTTAGGTTAGGTTAGGTTAGGTTAGGTTAGGTTAGGTTAGGTTAGGTTAGGTTAGGTTAGGTTAGGTTAGGTTAGGTTAGGTTAGGTTAGGTTAGGTTTTTTTTTTTTTTTTTTTTTTTTTTTTTTTTTTTTTTTTTTTTTTTTTGCTCCTACCCCCAACAAGTTAGTGTTGGGGCCTATGTTTGCAAGTCCCTCTCATTCCGTTCCCGCGAGCATGCCTCTCGTACTTGCATTCTTCATACTATTTCTTTCTTTCAGCCGTCCTCATTCATTCCTAGTTTTTATCTATGCTATTATTTTACATTTTATTTCTTTATATGTATTTCTTATGCTAATTATATTGTCTAGGCACTTACGCGCACAAACTGAATTGTGCCGTAGTGCACTTATTTTTTACTTTGGTTTCTTTTTATTACCTTTATTATGATATGCTTACAATATTCTATAAACTTATTTCTAAAATCTTTATTTTCTACAATTTCTTTCAAACTTTCTATACTTATGCTACAGTCAAGCTCGTATTCTATGTCCAGCCTTTGCCTGCCGTACATTGGGCACTCCGTTATACAGTGTATAACTGTTTCTTCCACGGCGGGGTCGCAAGGGCATGCCGGGCTCTCCTTGCACCGGAATTTGTACAGGTACGCGGAGAACCCCCCATGTCCTGTGAACAGTTGGACGGTAAGGTGGTCAAGATCCATTTTGCGGATAATTAGGTATGCCTTAATTGCGTCCGGGAAAAAGATTTTGGTTGTGGCGGCCCGGGTCTCAGTTTTGTAACGCCGGTTCCATTCGTCAAGCGAATCAAATCGAATTTGTCGCTTGACGAATGAGACCGGGCAGCAGTCATAATTTGCTTTTGTTTTTAAATGAAGGGCAGCTAACTTGGCGAGTTCATCCGCTCTTTCGTTCCCTTCTAATCCTGCGTGTGCCTTGATCCAGAAGAGGTTTACTGTTTTGTTGAGCTCTCTTATCTTCTGGATATCATTGCGTATTTTTACAACGAGAGGATGAAGGGAAGTTAGGTTGACTACGCTTTCCAGTGCGGAGCGGGAATCACTGTATATATTGCAGCTTGCGTCTATAGTTTCCTTTGCTCTCTTTGTCGCCTCCGCTAGAGCGAGGAGCTCCGCCTGGTAGACAGTGCAGCAGTCGTCCAACTTCAGTTTTCGGGTGCTTATTTCTGTGGCACCTCGTCTGATGGTCAGGGCTGCTCCAACCTTTCCTTCGATTTTGCTACCATCGGTATAGATATTAAGCCCCTCACTGAACGTTCGGTCGACTGCTGCTCTGTCCTCCAGGCATTCAAAATGTAGGTCCTTCAGGCTTGCAGGATGCGGCTTAGAGGTGTATGGCACTAGGTTTTCCATTCCCCGATCTCCGACTATTCTCTCTGAGTAGCCCTTCTTAATGGCGTACAGTGCCGCCGCTTCTCTGACTCGAATGTCCAGCGGGAGGAGTCCAGCCAACAGCAGTACCGAGTTTAGGGACGCGGTTCTGTATGATTTAATCAATTTTTGGACAAAACCTCTCTGAACTGTGTCCAGCTCGTTTCTGATTTTCATTTTTGTTGTTGCCGGTGCCCAGGCGCTGGCCGCGTACATAATGGTAGGCTCGACGACTGCCGTATATATTGTGCGTATCACTTCTGATGACAGGCCCCAGTGAATTTTCGCTGTTCTGGCCAGCTGCTTATAGAAGCTGAGCGCCTTCCTGCAGACATTTGCGGTGTGTGCGTTGAATGTCAACTTCTGGTCAATCGTCAGCCCGAGTATTTTCATTTCTTTAGACATTCCAATGCTCACTCCCCCCATGTTCAGTCGTGGGGTGTCGTACTTTAACTTTCTCGTTAAGGTCATTGCCACCGTCTTGTGAGGGGCAAATACGAGTTTGTTTCTGATTCCCCATGACTGAACATACGAGAGCGCGGCATTGGCGCACTTCTCTATCTCCAGAGCTGTTTTACCGTCGAACACCAGCACAATGTCGTCCGCGAAGGCCTGCACGTGGAACTTTTCTCTCTCTAACTCTAGAAGGAGTGGGTCCAGCAGCAAGTTCCAGAGCATAGGACCGCTAATGGAGCCCTGTACGCATCCCTTCTCGGTTCTCCTTTCGTGCTCTTCTCCGGCGTAGCGGACTCGTACTTTCCGGTTCTCCAGGTAGCTATCCATGACTCTCCTCAGATTTAAGGGGACCCTTTCCTCAGCCAATCTCACCTTGATAACTGGCCACCAGGCGCCATCGAAGGCTCCCTCTATATCCAACGACACCATCGTAACAATCTTCTTCTCATCAAGTTTATTGTTGATGTGCCGCATTAGGATATAGAGGGAGTCCTCTGTGCTTTTTTGGGGCACAAAGCCGAATTGGCGAGTACTTGTCCCTGGGAGTAGGTAGAATCTGAGGCGAGCCACCACCATCTTCTCAAAGATTTTACCCAGCACCGGCAAGAGGCCTATCGGTCTATAGGACTTAGCTGTGGAATAGGTGCTTTTTCCTGGTTTCCTCAATACAACTACCGTCGCTTCCTTCCACTTGTTTGGGAAGTATCCAAGCTCCAGGCATTTGTTTATGAGGCTTAGGTAGAGCGCAGGGTCATTTTTGATGGCTTCGTTACATATGTCCGCGGTGAGGCCGTCCTCCCCGGGGGCCTTCTTCGGATTGAAAGAGTTTGCCGCCAGATTTAGCTCGGTCTGGGTGAATGGTGGGTCTTCAAGATCATCTTGTTGTCCATTATTCACTGTCTCAGCTTTGATTCTGATCTGGCGGTGTTCCTCGTTGTCGCAAGTTTGAAGATCCTGGGGGTAGAACGTCTTGGCCAGTAACTCTACCGACTTCTTGGCTTCCAACACTCTTCCCTCAACCTGTAGTGGCACATCCTCTTCCCTTGTCCTGGTCCTATTTATTATCCTGTAGATACCGTCCCAGACACTCTCCCGGTCCTGTTTTCCACATAGCTCCTTCCAACTTCCTATCCTTGTTTTCCATGCCTTTAATTCATACTCTGCTTTCTGTTTCAGGTACTTCTCTACGACCTCCTTTCTTCGCACCGGCGCGGCGCAGCGGATCCTCATCTTACAGGTGGTTACGTGGCGCTTCATTCGTTCCAGCTCGTCGGACCACCATGGCACGGTAAGTATCTGTTTGTTTTTTATTTTAGGTAGTGTGTCTGTGCATGTTTGTGTAATGATTTGTGTGTATTTGTCTATTGTGTGTTCTATTTGTTGTGTGTTGGTAATTTGTTCAGTGTCTGTGTGTGTGAGCGTATGGTCTGCTTTTAATTGGTTCATTTTCTCATGAAAACGAGGCCAATTCGCTCTGCGTGTGTTAAATTGTCTAGTGGTTCTTGTGATGTGTGTACCTTTAGATTTCTTCAGTGACAGATTAAATACTATGCCATTGTGATCCGAGCTCGTCATGTTTTCAACTACTTTCCACGCGTCCACATGCCGAAGAAGATCCGCTGAGCACGCCGTGATGTCCACATGACTCGTGTATCGTTTATCGCCCCTTATTGTGTCGAAGGTCGGCGTGTTTACGTCATTGTTGTTGAGTATGTGGAGTTCAAGGTCGTCGAGCAGGCTGAGTACCTCAACTCCTCTGGGTTGCGTTCTGACACTTCCCCACCACGTGTTCCACGCATTGACATCTCCCCCCACAATGAAGTGACTGTTTCCCAGCTGTCTGTGCACTTCCTTAAGGTGCTCTAGATACGGTTCTAAGGGCTGGTCATCCTCGAAGTACACAGAGAGCAAGGTGACCTGCCATGCTTTGGTCCGTATTCCAATCACTGCTATGTTGTTTGTGGTGTATGTCGGGTATTGGACCACGTCCAGTGTGGGGTCGAGAACTGCAATGGTGGCCTTTGTTACTCCGCTGGCTTGGTCGGTGCTCTGAAATATGCGGGCTCCCGTACGACTTTTCATCCTCCCGAGTGCCCCCACATACGGTTCCTGTATGAGCATAACTGAGACCCGGTGTTGTGTCGCATAGATGAACGCCTCGTCCGTTGCCAGGCTTTTCTTGCGCAAATTCGTCTGAGCAATTCTGTACGGGGTGCCCTTAGCAGTACGCAACGGTGGATCTCGCTATCGCCTCCCATTTGCGCCTCACCGTGCATTCATTGCTAAAGGCATTGTGCTCAGACCTGCCTATCTTGGCTTTCAGGTTAGGTTAGGTTAGGTTAGGTTAGGTTAGGTTAGGTTAGGTTAGGTTAGGTTAGGTTAGGTTAGGTTAGGTTAGGTTAGGTTAGGTTAGGTTAGGTTAGGTTAGGTTAGGTTAGGTTAGGTTAGGTTAGGTTAGGTTAGGTTAGGTTAGGTTAGGTTAGGTTAGGTTAGGTTAGGTTAGGTTAGGTTAGGTTAGGTTAGGTTAGGTTAGGTTAGGTTAGGTTAGGTTAGGTTAGGTTAGGTTAGGTTAGGTTAGGTTAGGTTAGGTTAGGTTAGGTTAGGTTAGGTTAGGTTAGGTTAGGTTAGGTTAGGTTAGGTTAGGTTAGGTTAGGTTAGGTTAGGTTAGGTTAGGTTAGGTTAGGTTAGGTTAGGTTAGGTTAGGTTAGGTTAGGTTAGGTTAGGTTAGGTTAGGTTAGGTTAGGTTAGGTTAGGTTAGGTTAGGTTAGGTTAGGTTAGGTTAGGTTAGGTTAGGTTAGGTTAGGTTAGGTTAGGTTAGGTTAGGTTAGGTTAGGTTAGGTTAGGTTAGGTTAGGTTAGGTTAGGTTAGGTTAGGTTAGGTTAGGTTAGGTTAGGTTAGGTTAGGTTAGGTTAGGTTAGGTTAGGTTAGGTTAGGTTAGGTTAGGTTAGGTTAGGTTAGGTTAGGTTAGGTTAGGTTAGGTTAGGTTAGGTTAGGTTAGGTTAGGTTAGGTTAGGTTAGGTTAGGTTAGGTTAGGTTAGGTTAGGTTAGGTTAGGTTAGGTTAGGTTAGGTTAGGTTAGGTTAGGTTAGGTTAGGTTAGGTTAGGTTAGGTTAGGTTAGGTTAGGTTAGGTTAGGTTAGGTTAGGTTAGGTTAGGTTAGGTTAGGTTAGGTTAGGTTAGGTTAGGTTAGGTTAGGTTAGGTTAGGTTAGGTTAGGTTAGGTTAGGTTAGGTTAGGTTAGGTTAGGTTAGGTTAGGTTAGGTTAGGTTAGGTTAGGTTAGGTTAGGTTAGGTTAGGTTAGGTTAGGTTAGGTTAGGTTAGGTTAGGTTAGGTTAGGTTAGGTTAGGTTAGGTTAGGTTAGGTTAGGTTAGGTTAGGTTAGGTTAGGTTAGGTTAGGTTAGGTTAGGTTAGGTTAGGTTAGGTTAGGTTAGGTTAGGTTAGGTTAGGTTAGGTTAGGTTAGGTTAGGTTAGGTTAGGTTAGGTTAGGTTAGGTTAGGTTAGGTTAGGTTAGGTTAGGTTAGGTTAGGTTAGGTTAGGTTAGGTTAGGTTAGGTTAGGTTAGGTTAGGTTAGGTTAGGTTAGGTTAGGTTAGGTTAGGTTAGGTTAGGTTAGGTTAGGTTAGGTTAGGTTAGGTTAGGTTAGGTTAGGTTAGGTTAGGTTAGGTTAGGTTAGGTTAGGTTAGGTTAGGTTAGGTTAGGTTAGGTTAGGTTAGGTTAGGTTAGGTTAGGTTAGGTTAGGTTAGGTTAGGTTAGGTTAGGTTAGGTTAGGTTAGGTTAGGTTAGGTTAGGTTAGGTTAGGTTAGGTTAGGTTAGGTTAGGTTAGGTTAGGTTAGGTTAGGTTAGGTTAGGTTAGGTTAGGTTAGGTTAGGTTAGGTTAGGTTAGGTTAGGTTAGGTTAGGTTAGGTTAGGTTAGGTTAGGTTAGGTTAGGTTAGGTTAGGTTAGGTTAGGTTAGGTTAGGTTAGGTTAGGTTAGGTTAGGTTAGGTTAGGTTAGGTTAGGTTAGGTTAGGTTAGGTTAGGTTAGGTTAGGTTAGGTTAGGTTAGGTTAGGTTAGGTTAGGTTAGGTTAGGTTAGGTTAGGTTAGGTTAGGTTAGGTTAGGTTAGGTTAGGTTAGGTTAGGTTAGGTTAGGTTAGGTTAGGTTAGGTTAGGTTAGGTTAGGTTAGGTTAGGTTAGGTTAGGTTAGGTTAGGTTAGGTTAGGTTAGGTTAGGTTAGGTTAGGTTAGGTTAGGTTAGGTTAGGTTAGGTTAGGTTAGGTTAGGTTAGGTTAGGTTAGGTTAGGTTAGGTTAGGTTAGGTTAGGTTAGGTTAGGTTAGGTTAGGTTAGGTTAGGTTAGGTTAGGTTAGGTTAGGTTAGGTTAGGTTAGGTTAGGTTAGGTTAGGTTAGGTTAGGTTAGGTTAGGTTAGGTTAGGTTAGGTTAGGTTAGGTTAGGTTAGGTTAGGTTAGGTTAGGTTAGGTTAGGTTAGGTTAGGTTAGGTTAGGTTAGGTTAGGTTAGGTTAGGTTAGGTTAGGTTAGGTTAGGTTAGGTTAGGTTAGGTTAGGTTAGGTTAGGTTAGGTTAGGTTAGGTTAGGTTAGGTTAGGTTAGGTTAGGTTAGGTTAGGTTAGGTTAGGTTAGGTTAGGTTAGGTTAGGTTAGGTTAGGTTAGGTTAGGTTAGGTTAGGTTAGGTTAGGTTAGGTTAGGTTAGGTTAGGTTAGGTTAGGTTAGGTTAGGTTAGGTTAGGTTAGGTTAGGTTAGGTTAGGTTAGGTTAGGTTAGGTTAGGTTAGGTTAGGTTAGGTTAGGTTAGGTTAGGTTAGGTTAGGTTAGGTTAGGTTAGGTTAGGTTAGGTTAGGTTAGGTTAGGTTAGGTTAGGTTAGGTTAGGTTAGGTTAGGTTAGGTTAGGTTAGGTTAGGTTAGGTTAGGTTAGGTTAGGTTAGGTTAGGTTAGGTTAGGTTAGGTTAGGTTAGGTTAGGTTAGGTTAGGTTAGGTTAGGTTAGGTTAGGTTAGGTTAGGTTAGGTTAGGTTAGGTTAGGTTAGGTTAGGTTAGGTTAGGTTAGGTTAGGTTAGGTTAGGTTAGGTTAGGTTAGGTTAGGTTAGGTTAGGTTAGGTTAGGTTAGGTTAGGTTAGGTTAGGTTAGGTTAGGTTAGGTTAGGTTAGGTTAGGTTAGGTTAGGTTAGGTTAGGTTAGGTTAGGTTAGGTTAGGTTAGGTTAGGTTAGGTTAGGTTAGGTTAGGTTAGGTTAGGTTAGGTTAGGTTAGGTTAGGTTAGGTTAGGTTAGGTTAGGTTAGGTTAGGTTAGGTTAGGTTAGGTTAGGTTAGGTTAGGTTAGGTTAGGTTAGGTTAGGTTAGGTTAGGTTAGGTTAGGTTAGGTTAGGTTAGGTTAGGTTAGGTTAGGTTAGGTTAGGTTAGGTTAGGTTAGGTTAGGTTAGGTTAGGTTAGGTTAGGTTAGGTTAGGTTAGGTTAGGTTAGGTTAGGTTAGGTTAGGTTAGGTTAGGTTAGGTTAGGTTAGGTTAGGTTAGGTTAGGTTAGGTTAGGTTAGGTTAGGTTAGGTTAGGTTAGGTTAGGTTAGGTTAGGTTAGGTTAGGTTAGGTTAGGTTAGGTTAGGTTAGGTTAGGTTAGGTTAGGTTAGGTTAGGTTAGGTTAGGTTAGGTTAGGTTAGGTTAGGTTAGGTTAGGTTAGGTTAGGTTAGGTTAGGTTAGGTTAGGTTAGGTTAGGTTAGGTTAGGTTAGGTTAGGTTAGGTTAGGTTAGGTTAGGTTAGGTTAGGTTAGGTTAGGTTAGGTTAGGTTAGGTTAGGTTAGGTTAGGTTAGGTTAGGTTAGGTTAGGTTAGGTTAGGTTAGGTTAGGTTAGGTTAGGTTAGGTTAGGTTAGGTTAGGTTAGGTTAGGTTAGGTTAGGTTAGGTTAGGTTAGGTTAGGTTAGGTTAGGTTAGGTTAGGTTAGGTTAGGTTAGGTTAGGTTAGGTTAGGTTAGGTTAGGTTAGGTTAGGTTAGGTTAGGTTAGGTTAGGTTAGGTTAGGTTAGGTTAGGTTAGGTTAGGTTAGGTTAGGTTAGGTTAGGTTAGGTTAGGTTAGGTTAGGTTAGGTTAGGTTAGGTTAGGTTAGGTTAGGTTAGGTTAGGTTAGGTTAGGTTAGGTTAGGTTAGGTTAGGTTAGGTTAGGTTAGGTTAGGTTAGGTTAGGTTAGGTTAGGTTAGGTTAGGTTAGGTTAGGTTAGGTTAGGTTAGGTTAGGTTAGGTTAGGTTAGGTTAGGTTAGGTTAGGTTAGGTTAGGTTAGGTTAGGTTAGGTTAGGTTAGGTTAGGTTAGGTTAGGTTAGGTTAGGTTAGGTTAGGTTAGGTTAGGTTAGGTTAGGTTAGGTTAGGTTAGGTTAGGTTAGGTTAGGTTAGGTTAGGTTAGGTTAGGTTAGGTTAGGTTAGGTTAGGTTAGGTTAGGTTAGGTTAGGTTAGGTTAGGTTAGGTTAGGTTAGGTTAGGTTAGGTTAGGTTAGGTTAGGTTAGGTTAGGTTAGGTTAGGTTAGGTTAGGTTAGGTTAGGTTAGGTTAGGTTAGGTTAGGTTAGGTTAGGTTAGGTTAGGTTAGGTTAGGTTAGGTTAGGTTAGGTTAGGTTAGGTTAGGTTAGGTTAGGTTAGGTTAGGTTAGGTTAGGTTAGGTTAGGTTAGGTTAGGTTAGGTTAGGTTAGGTTAGGTTAGGTTAGGTTAGGTTAGGTTAGGTTAGGTTAGGTTAGGTTAGGTTAGGTTAGGTTAGGTTAGGTTAGGTTAGGTTAGGTTAGGTTAGGTTAGGTTAGGTTAGGTTAGGTTAGGTTAGGTTAGGTTAGGTTAGGTTAGGTTAGGTTAGGTTAGGTTAGGTTAGGTTAGGTTAGGTTAGGTTAGGTTAGGTTAGGTTAGGTTAGGTTAGGTTAGGTTAGGTTAGGTTAGGTTAGGTTAGGTTAGGTTAGGTTAGGTTAGGTTAGGTTAGGTTAGGTTAGGTTAGGTTAGGTTAGGTTAGGTTAGGTTAGGTTAGGTTAGGTTAGGTTAGGTTAGGTTAGGTTAGGTTAGGTTAGGTTAGGTTAGGTTAGGTTAGGTTAGGTTAGGTTAGGTTAGGTTAGGTTAGGTTAGGTTAGGTTAGGTTAGGTTAGGTTAGGTTAGGTTAGGTTAGGTTAGGTTAGGTTAGGTTAGGTTAGGTTAGGTTAGGTTAGGTTAGGTTAGGTTAGGTTAGGTTAGGTTAGGTTAGGTTAGGTTAGGTTAGGTTAGGTTAGGTTAGGTTAGGTTAGGTTAGGTTAGGTTAGGTTAGGTTAGGTTAGGTTAGGTTAGGTTAGGTTAGGTTAGGTTAGGTTAGGTTAGGTTAGGTTAGGTTAGGTTAGGTTAGGTTAGGTTAGGTTAGGTTAGGTTAGGTTAGGTTAGGTTAGGTTAGGTTAGGTTAGGTTAGGTTAGGTTAGGTTAGGTTAGGTTAGGTTAGGTTAGGTTAGGTTAGGTTAGGTTAGGTTAGGTTAGGTTAGGTTAGGTTAGGTTAGGTTAGGTTAGGTTAGGTTAGGTTAGGTTAGGTTAGGTTAGGTTAGGTTAGGTTAGGTTAGGTTAGGTTAGGTTAGGTTAGGTTAGGTTAGGTTAGGTTAGGTTAGGTTAGGTTAGGTTAGGTTAGGTTAGGTTAGGTTAGGTTAGGTTAGGTTAGGTTAGGTTAGGTTAGGTTAGGTTAGGTTAGGTTAGGTTAGGTTAGGTTAGGTTAGGTTAGGTTAGGTTAGGTTAGGTTAGGTTAGGTTAGGTTAGGTTAGGTTAGGTTAGGTTAGGTTAGGTTAGGTTAGGTTAGGTTAGGTTAGGTTAGGTTAGGTTAGGTTAGGTTAGGTTAGGTTAGGTTAGGTTAGGTTAGGTTAGGTTAGGTTAGGTTAGGTTAGGTTAGGTTAGGTTAGGTTAGGTTAGGTTAGGTTAGGTTAGGTTAGGTTAGGTTAGGTTAGGTTAGGTTAGGTTAGGTTAGGTTAGGTTAGGTTAGGTTAGGTTAGGTTAGGTTAGGTTAGGTTAGGTTAGGTTAGGTTAGGTTAGGTTAGGTTAGGTTAGGTTAGGTTAGGTTAGGTTAGGTTAGGTTAGGTTAGGTTAGGTTAGGTTAGGTTAGGTTAGGTTAGGTTAGGTTAGGTTAGGTTAGGTTAGGTTAGGTTAGGTTAGGTTAGGTTAGGTTAGGTTAGGTTAGGTTAGGTTAGGTTAGGTTAGGTTAGGTTAGGTTAGGTTAGGTTAGGTTAGGTTAGGTTAGGTTAGGTTAGGTTAGGTTAGGTTAGGTTAGGTTAGGTTAGGTTAGGTTAGGTTAGGTTAGGTTAGGTTAGGTTAGGTTAGGTTAGGTTAGGTTAGGTTAGGTTAGGTTAGGTTAGGTTAGGTTAGGTTAGGTTAGGTTAGGTTAGGTTAGGTTAGGTTAGGTTAGGTTAGGTTAGGTTAGGTTAGGTTAGGTTAGGTTAGGTTAGGTTAGGTTAGGTTAGGTTAGGTTAGGTTAGGTTAGGTTAGGTTAGGTTAGGTTAGGTTAGGTTAGGTTAGGTTAGGTTAGGTTAGGTTAGGTTAGGTTAGGTTAGGTTAGGTTAGGTTAGGTTAGGTTAGGTTAGGTTAGGTTAGGTTAGGTTAGGTTAGGTTAGGTTAGGTTAGGTTAGGTTAGGTTAGGTTAGGTTAGGTTAGGTTAGGTTAGGTTAGGTTAGGTTAGGTTAGGTTAGGTTAGGTTAGGTTAGGTTAGGTTAGGTTAGGTTAGGTTAGGTTAGGTTAGGTTAGGTTAGGTTAGGTTAGGTTAGGTTAGGTTAGGTTAGGTTAGGTTAGGTTAGGTTAGGTTAGGTTAGGTTAGGTCAGGTCAGGTCAGGTCTGGTCAAGTTAGGTCAGGTTAGGTTAGGTTATGTTAGGTTAGTTTAGGTTAGGTTAGGTCAGGTCAGGTCAGGTGAGGTCAGGTGAG